>CM076570.1:787673993-787777963 GCA_034641835.2 Pinus albicaulis | reverse complement strand
TGAATGAATGGTGCAAATAACTAAGTTAATAAATATCTGCATATCTAGATCTCTTCTAATACGCGAATTGTATGAAGGATATCCGCGTATATACGCAAGTTTACTAAAGGAAAGTAGCGTATGGGTTTTAGAGAGTGAAAAAGTAAAAAGTTTTGAATATGCTGTAAATACTGATTCACCCCCCCCTCTCAGTATTTTTCCCAACAATCACACCGCCTTTATTCCGCACTCCGAGATGCCTTAGAAAACTACTTTTGCACTGAGCAATCTCGTTCTGGCCTCAGGAGGTTCTTCGGCCTGTCTTAGGAGTTCAACTTATATGCTATAAGGAAAATCTTGGTGCCTCATAAAAATTATGTGTCTTGCCTCAGTGAAACTTGATCTTTCATCTATAGGATAAACTTGTATTCCTCAGGAGATTTGTGTCCTACCTCCGTCAACTACAGGAAAATCCTTTTGTGATAAAATTGAACGTAATTTTCTAAGGTAGATCCATCAGTTAATGATATATATAATTGTGCTCAATAACTGCCTCAGATGCCTCAGTGAAACTCGATCTTTTATCTACCTATGTGGTGATCAGCCGCATGAAAATATTTATTGATTTACAACCTAAAAAAAAATTCCAACGACCTGCTCTCTTCAACTTGATTTCTTAAACCAAATGGGGAAAAAATATAAGGATTTCAAATTAAATTTACAAAAAAATCTTAGAGTAGAGCTAGTATGGAATTTTATATTTGTAATTACAAGTGTATTAGTGGAGCTAATAATATGTTATACGAAATTTTAGACATTTAATTACAAATGTATTATCAATAATTATTAACAGATGATACAAATTTAATTTCCTTAAATATGTAATTCTTACTACTAAATATAATTTCTTTAAATATGTACTTCTTGCAAGTAAATAAATAACATTATTCCCTCAAATCCATTCCTATATTTCACACACTGGAATATCCATGCGAAATGAAAATATTCAGTTGGATTCCAAGCTGTCACATATATACAATTAGTGTGTTCTTTGAACAAACACATAGACTGAGGCCTATCAATCGTCCAAAGTTTGACAGTATCATCCCAAGATACACTTAAAAAATAATCCTTTCTAACAAGATTGCAATCAACAGAGTAAACCTCACGTGCATGGTCTTCCAAGATTCGAATAGGATTTGCTACAGGTGGAAGTGTTATATGCCAAATTTTAACACTACCGTCACCACTGGCTGAAACAACTAAATTTTAATTAGCTTCGAACCATTTACAATCATAAATCCCATCAACTGAATCAAAAGAATATACCTCAAATATCTCATTATTCGCAAATAATCAGGGCATCCATAGTTAGGTACATGAGGAGAAATTCATTATGCAAAAAATAGCCAAGAACAATGCACATTTAAAATTTGATCAATGATCATCAATGCAAAGGAATGAGGCCTTCAAAGCAGAGAGTTAATGATTGCATGAGTTCAACTTCAAACCAATGTATGAGGCACTATAATACACCTCTCGGCACTATCTCAGAACTTCTTCTTTGATTGCCACTGGACTTGGATGTAATGGATTCTGCTTAACACATCCTTCTATGGAATGGCGCATCACACTCATCCTTGGTGCAGCGCAACACTATTCCTTGGTGTGGTGCATCACAAAAGAAATATCGCCAACACAATCACCTATGTGCAACGTCCCCTTTGAGCCTCATCACACCGCCTTAAATTTTTTTGCAAGTATTATCGTGCCAGTAAATTTAATGTTCCCGGAATCCCTCACTCATGTGACAATTTTTTCTATGAAAGGGGTTCACTGGTCTTGCATGAGAAAGAGTTGTGGTCGACTGTGTGTAGGATAAGCAACTATGATAATCTAGGTGTTAAATTTAGATAACCATGGTGTTCTATGCTTGATGCACTTTTACTTCAATATTTTTTAGGCCCAATACAAAATAGCAATCACATAACCTTGAAAGTAAAATGTTGATAGAACACAATAATAGATCAATAGAAGACACGCCAAATATAGATCAGATTTGAAATTCCTTTTGTCTAGCAAAGATATGAGATATTGTGGCATTACGAAGATCAATAGGATGCTTCAACCAATAAGGTCATTCTCGGTCAGCTAACACTTTCATGTGTCACACCCACAACCATCAAAGGCAGCATCACAAGTCAACACAAGTCAAACCAGGGACAACACAGAAAAGTCAATGCAGGCAGCTTAAAAAAGTCAACGCAACAAACTAGGGCTTTGGTCAAACAACCTGGAATTCCTAAATTTTAGTGCCCAATTGTATGGCCTCCTAAAATTGGAATTTCTGTAGAAGATTGAGGTCAAACGACCAAGGCCATGGCGCAACAAACTAGGGCTTTGATAAAGCAACCTGGAATTCCTAAATTTTAGTGCCCAGCTGTACGACCTCCTAAAATTGGAATTTCTGTAGAATATTGAGGTCAAACAACTAAGGCCATGGTCAACACTGGTCAACGATGTAGCAGAAAATACCTAAACAGATCAGCGCATAAAACAATAGCTTCAATCCACATGTGTGAGGGAAAAAGGCCTCTAAATGCTATCGAACCAATCAGATCACAATGAGAGAATGAGTGATGAGATGATGAGAAAATGACCTCCAAGTACTCATCAATGAGGGTGTGTGACACATCTCTTAGGCATGTGAGATAAATCTGACCGACCTTGCACATGTGGAAAATAAATTCAAAATTAGTGTTTTTCTCATCCAATCAAGATGATATTTCGATCAATATTGCACCTCTCTGAAAGAGGAATCCAACAAAAATATGACCATCTTCATATGAGCAGTGCAATATGGATTTTGGACCTAGTTTCCAAAAATTAACACTCCCTCTCAACTAGAGATAACTCCATTTGTCCACAAGTGCCATCCATCATGTACCAAACCAAACATCATGCGTCATCTCGCCATAAGTTACTTTGCTAGATCTTTATTTCAGAACAAAAGATTAGACACAAAGACATCACACATAGTTTACCTGAAGTCAACTCAGAGGTAAAAACCTCTCTCAGACTTAAAAGAGTCTCATACTAACCCGAAGTCAGTTTAGAGGATAAAACCTCATCATACTTGATCCTAGATCAAGGTGTTGGACACGTGCCATCCTAGACATAGAGAGTACGACAATCTGCAATGCGTTCATCGGTCTTGCTATGGTCTCTATCCACATTTCCCACCTCATTGGCCAAATGAGAGGTACCTCCCATGAGTCTAAAACTCCATGGGTAGGATGCGTGAGGGGCACATATCAAAGAGAGGCGAACCAAATCAATATCATAACGGTGGGGCAGAAGCACCACAAGGTTCAACAAACCTAGCTCTGTGAGTTCTTATAGCTCCAAGAAGCTATCCCCAAGTCCCCTGGAGCTTCCAAAGCTCATGGTCCAACTCAATCAAGACCCTCAGAAAAGGGTCTTTCCACGATTCTAAGCTTCTCAAGGAAGGTTAGGAACTTGACCTTCCCCAGGAGATTCGTGAGAATATCCGTGACCTTCTCATCAGTTCCTATATGATCGAGCCTTACGGTGCCTCGCTGTACCATATCTCGGATAAAGTGGTACCTGATATCAATATGCTTGGATCAATCGTGGAACATGGGTTCTCAGAAAGACAAATACCACTCTAGTTATCACAAAGGATAGTGGTGGTATCTAGCACATGCCCAAATAGCTCACTAAAGAGCTTTCGCAACCAAACAGCTTCACAACAGGCCGTACTTGCTGCAATATATTCAGCCTTGGTGGTGCTCAAATCCACCGACTTCTGCTTCCTTCTCATCCAAGATATCGAAGAAGAACCCAAGGTGAAGCAACATCCATATGTGCTCTTGCGATCCACCACACTGCCATCCAAATCGACATCAGTATATCCATGGAGTCTCAAACTCCCGACAGTGTATCTTAGCCCATGCTTGATTTTTCCCTGAAGATATCTCAACATATTCTTGGCACCAATCTAGTGAATGTGATGAGGTTCAACCATATTTTGGCTCAAAGTGTTCAGTGCAAAACATACGTCCAAATGAGAGTTCACTAAGAGCATCAGGGCCCATACGAGTTGTCGATACTTGGTAGGATTTGCTAGCATGGGCCCAAAAGAGTTTCCACTCAACTTCTTAAAGTTGAGTTCCATCGGTGTCGACATAGACTTACAATCCACCATACAAAATCTCTCCAACAGCTTCATGACATATTTTCCTTGAGAAAGGAAAATCTCGCCTCGCCTCTGCCAGACCTCCAAGCTTAGGAAGTAGTGCATCAGTCCTAAGTCTTTCATCTCAAACTCAGAATCTAGCTCCCTCTTACACTGATGAATGAGAGGGTCATCACCTGTTAGGAAGAGATCATCCACATAGGGAACCAAAATGAGAGGCATTTCTCTATCAACCTTAAAATAAAGGTTCGGATCAGCATTACTTTGAGTGAAGCCCGACTTCATCAAGTAGATATATATCCTCTTGTACCACTCCCTGGGGGATTTCTTTGACCCATAGAAGGCTTTCTTCAACCTGCATGCATGTGTGTCTCTATCTCGGACTTCTAACCCCAGAGGTTTCTCCACATACACCTCTTCCTTTATAGATCCATGCATAAAAGCGGTCTTCACATCCATCTAATGTAGACTCCATCTTTGTGTAGCAGCAAGGTCAATAATAGATCGGATGGTGGTATAGCAGGACACATGTGAAAATATATCATCATAATATATGCCTTCTTTTTTAGAGAAGCCTTAGGAAACGAATCTTTCCTTGTACTTTTCAACACTGCCATCAGATCCATGCTTCATCTTATAGAGCCATTTTGAGGTGACAACAAATTTTTCCTCTGGTCTTGGGACCACTTCAAAGGCATCATTCTTCATAATGGAATCATATTCTTCGTGCATAACATCCTTCCAAACTTGATTCTTTACAGCTTATTCAAATGTTCTAGGCTCAGATTGTACTATCGTTCTCATGGCTGCTAGATATCCTTGGTATCTCTTTGGCTTATTACTTTCATGGAATGTCCACCTTGGGGCAATATGTCTCTCGACCTCTTCGAGAGTATCCCTAAGCCATGAGGGTCTTCTCTTATTTGAAGGAAGTGGATCAATGGAATACATAATTCCTTCAACATCGAGCATCAGGTCATCCTTCAGCTCTTCCAACTTCCCTGCTTCTTCATGTTCTTTGTCTTCCTTAGAACTAGGAAGATTTATTACTTTCTTGAGGGAAGCATCTTCATCGAAGGTGACATCATGGCATATCTCCACTTCTATTTTACTAGGCACATAGATTCTATTTTCCTTCAAAGTTTCACTGTAGCCCACAAAAATTCCCTCCTTTCCAGAAGCATCCAGCTTGATTTTCTTTTGTTTTGGCACATGAAAGTAAACAAGACAACCAAAAAATCTAAAATGAGAAACATTATGTTTCTTACCAGAGAAGACTTCTTCGAGAGTTTTGGAGTCCAGAGTAGAATTTCGACATCTGTTTTGAACATACACAACAGTGTTCGCAACTTCTCCCCATAGAAAATTTGGAAGACCTTGGTCACATAACATGGCACGGAGAGCTTCCACAATGGTCATGTTATTTCTTTTAACAACACCATTTTGCTCAGGAGTGTACACAGTTGTGGTCTCCCTCTTGATGCCAGCTTCTCTACAAAAATCATTAAACTCATTTGACTCATACTCAGTCCCATTGTCGGTCCTCACGACTTTGATTTTCGTCTCTGTTTGATTTTCCACCAAGGCCTTGAAGGTACAAAACCATTTCAATGCTTCGTCCTTATTCTTCAAAAAACATATCCAGGTCTTGCTTGTAAAATTCATGTAATAGGAACATCCTCCCAAGGATGTCATAGGCAGAATACCAGATAAGTCTGAATGTATCAACTGCAAGATATCTGTTGTCTTTGTGACACTTGATGGAAATGATCCCCTTGTGTGATTCCCTCGGCACAACCCTCACATATACCTTCATGATAATCTCTCAATTAAAGCATCCTTGTCAACACCTTCCTTGCTTCAGGAAGGGCTTTGTAATAAAGGTGTGCAAACCTCCGGTGCCATAACTCTATTTGAAGAGTTGTATCACATGTCATAGCCCCCAATGGAATTCCTCCAACCTGGTAGAGTGTATCAACTCTAAAACCAATAGAAATAACTTCCTTGAAGTTCTTCTTCCAGATAAGTACCTTTCCATCAACGAATTCCACCTTGAAACCTTTGTCTTCCATTGTCGAAATGGACACAAGGTTCTTCTTCAAATTAGGTACATACAACACATCTTGTAATCAGATGACTTGACCTTGAGATAAATGGAGGGTCTATCCCGTACACAAGATAGGTGGCATTATCTCCAAGGATAATTTCCAGACTAGTATCCTTCTTAACCAAATCAGAAAGGGCTTCTTTATAACCAGTAAGGTGCCTTGAAGCACCACTATCAATTAACCAAATATCCAGGGTGTCGAGTGGAGATGCAGTAGAGAGGGCAGTTACAAGAATAAAATCATTTCTCTTATTATCAACAAGATTAGACTCATCGTACCTGAAATTTCTTGACCTCTTGAAAGGTTTCCCATTTCCATTACGATTAGAGGGAGCCTTCATTTTTCCTTGGAACCTGTTGTTCATGCCATTCCTTCTCGAGTTGTTGTTGTCATCATCCTTGGGGGAGTCCCTTCTATTAGGGCAGTCTCTTGGATAGTGACCAGTCTTTTTGCAATTGTAACATCTTCCCTTCCTTCCTTTGGGCCCCGTTATACCACGGTTTTGATTTCTCTGTCCACCATGGTTCTTCTTCTTTGCATGAACGACGAACGTAGTAGGGTTACTTCCATTACCATTAGAGGCATACGTCGTCATTCTTGTTTCCTCTTGAATGCATCTCATCAATATTTCATCAAAATCAGGAATCACATTATTATTGAGAATAGTGGTATTGAATACATGTCAATCATGGGGAAGAATTCCAAGTGCAATAAGAACCATCTCTTGATCAGATATTTCTTCCCCAACAGCTAGGAGGTTATTCCTGATTTCAGTGAGCCTCATAAAATAGGATTGAATAGATTCATCCTTACCCTTCTTGATATTTTTCAATTGATTCTTGAATAAAAGGATTTGATTAGCATTGCTAGCCCTGAATATGCTCACCATATTATCATACATCTCCTTAGATGTCTTCGACTCAAAAATGTAAGAAACCAAGTGCTTATGAATATAATCCCAGATAATCATCTTTTCTTTGATTTCCCCTTTTCTTTACTTCATCTTCGTGGCATCAGCTGCATTTGTTGGAGGCTCTTGAATATTCCCCTATAAATAGTCCATGACATCTTGATCTTCTAGCGCCAAATCCAAGGACACCTTACTTGCATGATAATCAGACTTGTCATTCAATTTATCATCAGTCTTGAAACCCTTGTAGGATGAGGAGGCCATTTTTCCTTGATAGGATTTCTTCCTTCAGAGATAGCTTCTAACACCAGCTTGAACTCTTGCACTTTGTCTTCACCTCACCTCTGATACCATGTTAAATTTAGATAACCATGGTGTTTTATGCTTGATGCATTTTTACTTCAATATTTCTTAGGCCAAATAAAAAATAACAATCAAATAAACTTGAAATTAAAATGCCGATAGAACACTATAATAGATCAATAGAAGACAAGCCAAATATAGATCAGATTTATATTTCCTTTTATCCAGCAAAGATATGATATATTGTGGCGTTATGACAGTCAACAGGATGCTTCAACCAGAAAATTATTTCTTGATCATCCGACACTTTCATGTGTCACACCCATAGCCCTTAAAGACAACTCATCACAAGTCAACACAAGTAAAACCAGGGACAATGCAGAAAATTCAATGCAAGAAGCTTCAGAAAATTCAATGTAGCAAACTAGGGCTTCAGTCAAACAACCCAAAATTCCTTGATTTTAGTGCCCAACTGTACGACCTCCTAAAATGGGAATTTATGCAAAATATTGAGGTCAAAATACCAAGGGGTGACCATGGTCAACGCTGGTCAACACTGCAGTAGAAAAGCCCTAAACTGATCAGCGTAGAAAACAATAGCTTCGTTCTACATGTGTGAGGGAAAAAGGCCTCCAAAGGCTATCGAACCAATCATATCACAATGAGAGAATGAGTGATGAGATGATGATAAAATGACCTCCAAGTATCTCCAATTTATATTCATCAATGAGGGTGTATGACACATCTCTTAGGCATGTGGGATAAATCTGGTTGACCTTGCACATGTGGAAAATAAATTCAAAATCAATGTTCTGCTCATCCGATCAAGATGATATTTCGATCAATATTTCACCTCTACAAAAGAGGAATCCAACAAAATTATGACCATCTTCATATGAGCGATGCAACATGGAGTTTGGACCTAGTTGCCAAAAATTAACACTAGGTGAGGCCAAGAGCGTCGAGGAATGAGAAGAGGGAGCATACATGAGTGGTGTTGAGGGAGTGGTGTCGAGGGCCAACTGTTTATGCAAGTCGACTGGTATTAAGTGGTGGACTGTACACTGGGAGCCAGAGAGCCTGGGAAGAGGGCCGAGGGTGCAGTGTCCTGGAGAGGGCTGAGGATCAGTGGATGAATGATGTCACGGTGTTGAACATTGTTAGTCCAGTGTATGGAGGGTTAGATCTATGGGGTGAGGACACCTGTTTTATTTATTTATTTCAGGATAGAGGGTAGATAATTCAGAAAGACCAGTGTGAGGAGGAATGCAAACGAGCTGGAAAAGGGTGACTGTTGGATGAATAAGTCATTCTTGCTTACAATACAAACCTCCCAAGTGTCCTACGGATAGCTAGCAACAAACAGACAAAAAAAAACTATTTTCTCTAGATAATATTTGATTTAGAATTAGCTACAACAGGGGTTTTGAAGACCTACCTGTAGTCCAACGTTGTTCGTAATGATCTTCTTTCCAGTTGCTTGAAAGAGTCGTCTTCAAAGATCTGCAATCACAAACATGGAAAAAATAAATAGCACCTGCATAGTATAAACTAATTCACGAATCATATATCTATCAAGATGATCAAGGAATTTAAGAATCAAGCTAATTAATTAAATAACTCATTGACGAAACATGATAAACAAGCTACTTAATTAAAGAACTCATTGAGAAAACGAGATTCATTCATATTATCTTTGATGAAGAAAGAGCCTTACAACCGCGTTCGCCTTGATGTCGTACAGGCCTTCCTAGGGTCCAGAACAGGCATTTCCTTTACTCTGGCAAGCTTTGCACTCTCTCAGCTAAAATTCACATGGGTGTGTAATCATTCCCACATAATGATCAGTTAAGAGAGTTTGAGTTTCTACAGCATTTCTCCTCAAAAATTCTCAAAGTCTCATTCCCCTTTTGAGGCTGCAATATGGCTTCAATTTATAGGAAAAGAGAAGAGGTTGTAGCTCCACATAAGAGGGGATAGAATCCTCTTTTGAAGGGATTGAGCTCCATAAACCAAGGGGTAGGCTCCCATAATGGAGGAATGAATGTACATGATAGGAGCAAACCTTCGACTGGATAATTGCTTCTAGAAGCTTCCAGATTTGACTGTTGGGCTTCTAAATGTTACTTTCTCCCTTCATTTTCCCTTTTACAAGGGTCCGCACCTTTAATGAATTAAAAGTGTGTTTAGCTCCGCATGCTTTAGAACAAATTGGTGCGGTACAATGTTAAGAGAAAGTGCGGTACAAGTTTTTTTAAGACTTTTATGAGCTTTTCTCTCAATTTCAAGGCTTGATTTTAGGAACTTTGATGTTGTAGACTTTTAAGGGAGTAATATATGAGTAATGATGAACCCATATAGACACTAAAATGTCATGGTGACAAATTTCAGTGTAACAAATTGCCCCCTAAAGTGCAAAGTCTGAGAGAATTCGAAGGGTGATGTGCTTTATCATTTCAAGGATTAGCCTGTGGACACCCTAGTTGGAATCCTGTAAAAACATTCAATCCAAAACACACACACACACACACACACACATATATATATCATCACTGAAGTAGGCATTCCAATACTCAGATAAAAAAACTAACTAAAATTGTTCTGATACAGAAATGATTTTAATATTACATCAATATTGTAGACACAGCATGGACACAACCATCTGTAATGAATAGTCTACTACATAATGAGTAATAAAACTCCTCGTAGCCTAGATGGTGGAAACTAGATCCAGGGTCTTGATTTCTACTTGCCGAACTAGTATGATTCTATCCATGCGATTAAATGTAAGGAAGTCGAACATGGTAGAACCCACTTGATTAGAAGTCAATGATGTGAACTGTTAACAAGTGTGAGAGAAACCACCAATAATTACAATGGCTCTCAAAGTACTCAGTACAATCCATGAAATGTGAATAAGTGATCTAAAGTCGAACATTTCATGGAATCGTTCGATCGAAGGTCAATGATGCAACATGTCGTTGAAGGCGAGAAACCTGCCATTAAGGCATGCAGATTCCAAGGTACTGACGGACTCTAGATTGACTTCCTAGATGATGAGCTGTCGTCGATAGAAAGTGATCCGTTATAAGTAATCTCATGACACAAAACCATAGATCAAGTTTTGAAGAAATTTTTTGCAAGGACTGACTCAAGGATGGTCAACGCGAATGGAGACAAATTTTTGCAGATGAATGGTTTGTTTCACTGTCATTTTGAACACATAACGACACTGCAGATGGTTTGGTAACAATTTCCCTAAGATAATACGTCCCAGAAACTAGCTGAAGACCTTCAATGTGGTTTGATTAACTGATAGGAAAAGGATTTTCCCAATCCAGGTAGAAGTTTGACAAAAAGTGTCGTGTTCAAGAGTGGTATACTACTTTTTCAACGAAGTTTAACAACTGGATCCATTTTCTCCCTTTTTCCCCCACCATTTCTGGCAAGTACCTCTTTATTTTTGACAAGCTTGAGGAGGATAACATTTGCTTGTTATGTAAGCTCATCCTTCGGATGAGTCCAACTTAGTTTAAAATCGAACCCTAAGAAGGAGTGGTCCATTCCTGTTTGTAATCGACGGGTCCTTTACTGTTAAATTTTAACGAGTCCAGTATAGGAGAAACTCGGTGTTTTTCATTTTTAGGGAGTCAGAAGAAAAAACTTAAGAAAACTCCATGGCTGTTCTTTTTCGTAAATTTAGTCTCTCAGGCCCGAAAAAGGATAAATAATGCAGGAGAGAACTCTATTGACCATGATTAGTCAACGTATACCTTTTTCGTAAATAGTCCATTTCAGTCTGGAAAAGGGGTAAACTTATACTGAAGGGATGACTGTTCATTTCCTTTAACGAGTTCGAATAGTCAAGTACTCGGCAATATTTTCATCTTTAGAAAGTCTGAAAAGGGCTTAAAAGACGACTCTATGGTTTCACTTTTTCGTAATTTTCAAGTGTCTGAAAAAGTGATAAAAGTATACTCAGTAGTTTCACTTTTTCTGTAAATTTTAACGAGTTCGAAAAAGTGATAAAAATGTACTCAAATGGCCGACTTTCAATTTAATTAACGAGAAGGAAAAGACAGAAATAACTCGGCATTTTCATGTACTTTACAAGAATGAAAGATAGAAAAATAATCTCGAGATTTTCATGAGTTTAACGAGTCTTGAAAATAATAACCGAAATCGAATCAAGATAGGTTTCATTTTTTAAAAAGCTTGAAATAGAGAAAAACTATGTTTCAGATAGGTTTGTTTCATTTTTACACAAGCTTGAAACAGAGAAAATTGTGCTTGAAAGTAGTTTCATTTTTACACAAGCTTGAAACGTAGGAAAACTTTGCTTGAGAAAGGGTATGTTTCATTTTTACACAAGCTTGAAACAAAGGAAAAATCATGCTTGAGATAAGTTTGAATGCCCCCCAAGAGTAACTTAGCGCATGCCCCCCAAGCTTCATTTAATTCAACTAAGTAAACTATTAGTTACTAAAAGCTGGATGGAATGAAGGTTCATTTACGAGATCGGATGAAAGAATCGACTTGAATAGGAGAGGATTTGTTTCATTTTTTAACGAGCTTGACACAAGAAAAGAACTATGCTCATAGTGACCTATTTCGTTTTTTAACGAGGTTTTCATAGTAAAAGGAACTATCCTCATAAACTACTATTTCTAATCTAACTACATAACCTACCGATTCATTTTTAATGAGGTTTACACAGGCAAAGAACTGTCCTCATGGGTCTGTTTCATTTTTTAACAAGGTTGACACAGTAAAAGAACTGTCCTCATATCTACTCTCTACAATCTATCTATATAACTTACTGATTCATTTTTTAATGAGGTTGACACAGGAAAAGAACTGTCCTCATGGGTCTATTTCATTTTTTAACGAGGTTGACACAGTAAAAGAACTGTCCTCATGGGCCACTGATTCATTTTTTAACGAGGATGACACAGTAAAAGGAACTTTCCTCTTGACCTACTGATTCATTTTTTAACGAGGTTGACACAGTAAAAGGAACTATCCTCATCAGACTTGTTTCATTTTTTAATGAGGTTGACACAGTAAAAGGAACTCTCCTCACATCTCTGTTTCATTTTTTAGCGAGGTTGACACAGTAAAAGGAACTCTCCTCACCAGACTTGTTTCATTTTTTAACGAGGTTGACATAATAATAGGAACTATCCTCGCATCTCTGTTTCATTTTTTAGCGAGGTTGAAATAGTAAAAGGAACTCAAAAGGGATAAGAACATCACGTTCAAATAATCCCATAGATTTTTCCATTTTAACTACCGGATCTAACTCAAAGGAAGTTGAGCAAACAGTGAGAGGCTCGCTTGCATCGGTAACTGAAAACATGGGACTGGTTTCCACATAATTAACCTATGGCGGGGTAGATACCACTTTAGTATAAGGAACATTTAGGGGCGTCAGATTTTTGGTAGTCGAATCAAGACTAGTGAATGAAAGTTGGTCAACAGTCACAATGTTTCCATTGTGAGGGAGAGACATCATGCGAAAGAGTGTCGATACAACAGCTTTCATTGCATAGACATAGTCTCGCCCAAGGAGTAAATTGAAATCCAATGGGCCTCGAACTACCATAAGATCAATACAGACAGTTTTACCTTCCAAAGTAATAGAAAACTTAGGAAGGATCCCAAAAGGTTCACTAATGGTTCTGTTAAAAGCTTTCAGATTCTGTGTAACAAGCACAAGCTGAGGGGAACCCAAAGCTTTCCAAGCAGTTGAGGATAAAATATTAATAGAAGCACCTTCATCTACATGTGTGCGGCATACATTCTTACGACAAGCCTACACAATTATTTGGAAAGGGATGGAAGAAGGAAGAAAAGGTTCTATCAGTCTATTCCAATCAAAGGAAAAGACCTCAGTACTTGGAGGGGGATCTGTAGGAATAGGTGTAATGCCCCTGGCATAGAAGAATCTGATGTAACAAGAAGAAATTGAGCAGTATGAAGTTCACTCTCTACAGTGAGAATGGGATCGACCGAATGTGAAATCGAGTCGACCACTTGATCAACAAAAGGATCATAAACCAGAGTGATATGAGTTTCACTCTCCAATGGAAGAGTGGGATTGACTGTACTTGGAATTAGATCAATCACTCCATCAATTGACAGTAGGCTGGGAGAAATTTTACGGTAACCAGTTGGAAGTTCTTGCTGTGGAACAGTAAGTTTTTCCAACAATTTTGAGGCTTCATCCATGTGAGGGAAAATGTGAGTTTTATGAATCCCTTTGCATAACTTACAAGGAAACCTAACTTTACCCTTTTTCCCTAGAACCTGACTATCACTGGTTGATGGATCAATGGTAAGTTGATGGGATTTTTCTGACCATACTTCCAAGACCTTAGGAATACCAAGACAATTGATAAGGAAGTCGTCACCCTTACAAAGCTTGCAAGGGAATTTTGGTTTACGATGCATGTTGGAGGTTTCCTCAACACTACTAACACTTACAACCATGGTTGGTTGGTTGAATTCTTTCTTATATTGTTTTTTCTTTTTCTTCCCTTTCTTCTTCTTCTTAGCCACCTGGTTACTAGTGTCAAGGCTTTTACCAAGCGAAGAGGAAGAAAGGGAGGAAGAAATATTGGGTGAAGAAGGTAAAAGGTCAACAGAAGGTTGGTGATGTTGAGATGGTGAACTCTGTTGAGGTGAAGCATTCAGTTGAGGTGGACAATTTGAGTATTCGGGGCCAACGAAGTTGAAAATAACCATATCGATAAACCTATTGTAAATCCAAGTAATGAAAATGTAGCCATATAAGGAGGACCAACATTTCCAAAGCAAGGAAAAGTATTAGGATTCTCGTTAAGAGGGATTCCTTGGTTGGTAAATTTCGGAACAATTGCCATTAGATTCAACTTCAGTGAATTTTATTAACAATTTAAAACTAAGACTAACAATTCACAATTCACACCTATGGTCTCTAAAAGTAAAAAAAAAGAAATGAACATGCGCTATCAAATCTAGGAGTCAAACCACCCACAAACAGTAGATTCCTGCACTAAAAACACTAGTTGGTGATGAAATCCAACATTGTAGAATTTTAATGCAGAAATGGCGGTTGGAACAGTTACCCCGACAACTTGCTTAATGAAAGATACCGATGCAAGTTTCTCCATTATGCCATCTTGAGTGAAGAGAACCCTCCGGAGAGTCCAAGTGAGTCTAGTCAACGTCTACTCTAGGTACAGTGGGATATTCCCTCCACTGTCACCTTGGGAAAGAATCCTAAATTTTATGGCCACTAAGGTCACCAACAGGAACAAATATACCTGGAGGAACAGTCTACGATCTGATACATACGCAAGGGTAGAGTAACAAAGCTCAATCCCCTTGAAGGCTCCTTGACATAATCCAAGGTTTACCGACAAGTGACCCCATGCTCCTTGACAATGGTCAATCTGAGGTTTACCGTTGTTAATACGTGTATATCTTCTATCTTTCCCAATGAGGAAGGATTGATTACCTCACTGGTTCGGATATGATCTCGTGCTTGACTCCTTTAGGAGGAGCTTCCCAGAGCATACATGCTACTATTGGAATTTTTCTACCGCAAGATCGACTACTTGTTTGTTTTAGTTGCTTTGGAAAGTTAGCTACAACCTATTCCAAAGCACTAATCTTGAGCTAGATTGGTGGAAAGAGCCCTAAAAATGTAAAAATTACTAGATGAATTTTAATTAAGTGCTATGTTATTTAGGTTGTTATTACTCAAAGGGTAAATGGATACGAAACCAATGGTGTTATGACCCGACCCAAAACTGAATGCAATCGAATATGATAATGTAATATTTTCAATTCGATGAATCCTAACTAAAGTAAGGAGAGAGTTTCCATTCACTTCCAACAATGCAAAAAATTGATCAATAAGAGAAAATATAACAAATTCTCTAATGCACTAATTTCATCAAGAAAAACTAATGCTAATCAATTCCATATTTTGTTATTTTTGTGTTTTTAAAACAAGCATAAAAACATGTAAATTCAAATTAAAGAAACTGATCTAAATCTACGATTGATTTTTCAGAACATAAACTATGTAGTTGTAATCTATGCACAATTCACTTGAAAAGTATGCAAATGTAATCTATGCACATTTTTCATTCATATTCTGAAAATGAGAATTCTAATTATGCAAATGTGATCTTTGCAAGATAATTCTCAAACACAAGATGATTCTAATGTAATCTAAGAACCAATCAAGTGTAAGTAAAGAAAATTTGGTGAGAGTTCCAAAGATCAAAAAATAAAAGCACTCAAAGGCAATTAACACTCAAACACAATTTAGCCCTCAAACACTCAAACACTCAAAGGTGATTAACACTCAAACATTCAAAAGCAAAAAGATGCAAAATTGTTAAGAGACTGAGACAAACCTCGAAGTAATGACCAAAGGAAATCAAATTAAGAATTTCTCAAAAAAGAATATTCAAAACACCCAATTAAATTAACGGAGACTGATGAGATTGTAAAATTGTTGAAAGAAATTCACATAAGGCTTTCTGACAGAAAATAAAAATCTGGGTATACACTGAGAATCTAACAAACGGATCCATAAAAGAGAATTTTAAGGTTTTCTAAAAATTTTCATAGGGTCTATAGGTTTCAGTGTAAACAGGTGCGGTCCCGCACTGTTAATACAAGAAAAGAGTGGAGATGCCTGCAATGTTTCTAAAATAAAAGTGCGGATACCAAAAAACTGTAAGAAAAATAAAAACTCTAAAGAAATTTTAGGGATTCTGCAGGAATAAATTACCCAAGCCAGTATCAATCAATCAAAATCAGAAAAATAGTTTCACAAGTCAAAAATAAAAGAAATCGAAGTCCAAGATCCAATCCCCAGTGGAGTCGCCATTTTGTTGGACGGATAAGTCATTCTTGCTGACAAGATAGACCTCCCAAGTGTCCTACAGACAGCTAGCAACAAACAGACAAACAAAAACTATTTTCTCTAGATGTTATTCGATTCAGAATTAGCTACAACGGGGCTTTTGAATACCTACCTGTAGTCCAGCGCTGTTCGTAATGATCTTCTTTCTAGTTGCTTGAAAGAGTCGTATTCAAAGATCTGCAATCACAAACATGGAAAAAATCAATAACACCTGCATAGTATAAACTAATTCACGAATCATATATCTATCAAGATGATCAAGGAATTCAAGAAACAAGTTAATTAATTAAATAACTCATTGACAAAACATGAGAAACAAGCTACTTAATTAAAGAACTCATTGAGAAAACGGGATTCATTTGTATTATCTTTGATGAAGAAAGAGCCTTACAACCGTGTCCGCCTTGATGTCGTACAGGCCTTCCTGGGGTCCGGAACAGGCGTTTCCTTTACTCTGACAAGATTTTCACTCTCTTAGCTAAAATGCACATGGGTGTGTAATCATTCCCACATAATGATCAGTTAATAGAGTCTGAGTTTCTACAACATTTCTCCTCAAAAATTCACAAAGTCTCATTCCCCTTTTGAGGCTGCACTATGGCTTCAATTTATAGAAAAAGAGAAGAGGTTGCAGCTCCACATAAGAGGGGATAGAATCCTCTTTTGAAGGGATTGAGCTCCATAAACCAAGGGGTAGGCTCCCATAATGGAGGAATTAATGTACATGATAGGAGCGAACCTTCAACTAGATAATTGCTTCTAGAAGCTTCCAGATTTGACTGCTGGGCTTCTAAATGTTACTTTCTGCCTTCATTTTACCTTTTACAGGGGTCCGCGCCTTTAATGAAGTAAATGTGCATTTAGCTCCGCATGCTTTAGAACAAATAGGTGCGGCACCACAGGCAATGTTAAAAGAAAGTGTGGTACAAGTGTTTTTAAGACTTTTATGAGATTTTCTCTCAATTTCAAGGCTTGATTTTATGAACTTTGATGTTGTAGACTTCTAAGGGAGTAATATATGAGTAATGATGAACCCACATAGACACTAAAACGTCATGGTGACAAATTTCAGTGTAACAGTGACCACTATGCATGCATGGATAAACTGGAGCTGATGTCTGAGAGAAGTACAAAATGGAGCGTTATATGTTATAATGCTCGATGGAGTAGAGCTGGACAGGCGCCAAGGGGTCGAAGCACTGAGCGAGAGTATTTAGGATTATAACAATGTTTGATACTTTGTCCAACAATTCTGTGGGGTTACAACAACCACGCCATAATTGTAGAGCAAATATCTGAAATAAGAGCATAAGAGATGGTAGATGTAGAGTTGACTAGATTTAGGAAGTAGGCAAAGATGACATGCTTAAAAATGCCCAATTCTTGCTTGCTCTAATACCATGTCAGAGATATACATGGAAGTGAACACAATATGTGAGAAATAAGCATGAGAGTGTGTCTATTATTCACCATGATATACATTTATATAATTATGGTGACCATTGGTTTCATATTCCAAGTGGTCACTTGGAATCCCATTGACTATTCGCCTTCCACACCAACCCTTAAGGATTAGGTCTCCAACATTTATGAATTGTTTAGATGGGAAGACATTTTTTCTAGCTTGGAATATAATTTAATCACTAGTTTTCTAGATTGTCGTGTAATAGTACATTTGTGATGCCTTAGTCATACCAAAAATTGTCCTCATATTAATTGGAATAAATTATATTTTTATTTCTCTTTTAATTTGTATAGAATATATTTCCTTTGTCAATTATTAAATACTTTTTTATAATTATTTTAAATAAGATGCCAAAATATTTTCACTAGCATAAGATTTTTTATTTTTTATTTTTTTACAAAATGTACTTTGTTTTTAAAAAGAGTTAACTTATATGTAAATTTCCAAACCCATTCTTTCTCCTTTTTCAAATTCTTCCTTTACATTGACCTTTTGTATTTTAATTCCATTGTATATGTACAAATCTTTATTACAACATCCTCTTCATCCTTCACTTTTATTGTACTGTGTTTTTAGCTCTCAGTGAGATTAAAGTATTGTTTAATAAATTCATCTATATCATTTTTTCCATATTGAAGTTAAAAATAATCTGTCATATTTTCTAGGTGATAAAACTCTGCGTTGGTTAGAAAATTTTCAACATCTATTAGAATTTGTAGGTTTAATAATTTATCCAAGCCTTTGTTTCCTCTTAAATATTTCCATGTTAATCATTTCCTTATGAAGGAAAAATATATCACCATTGTTTTCTAAATAATTGATGCTCCGCTACAACATTTCACTTTTGTTTCAATACTTTCCGAGTTAGTACTTGATCTATTCATGAAGTCATTGAGAGGTGTTTGATATAAGGTGATATAAGACGAGATACATGTTGTGATAATATCATACATTTGACCTTCATCACAAGTTTCATTGGTGCTCTAGCATTGAGAAATGATTAATAAAGGATGGAAAGCTTTGTTGGTCTTTACAACAACTATAAATAAGTGCTACATAGTAGCTTAGTCCCTACCAGCTAAGATAGAAATTATGTTCTCAGAAAGTTTGCATATAAGATGATTGTGACCAAATTAACTTAGAATCATTTCATGGGTCAAGAATAATTTGGGAGGGAAAATGAGCTTGAGTTGTAAATGATAGAAATTTGGCAGTGTTAGGGAAATGGATATTATAGGAAGACTTGAAATTTTCCATATAAGTTTTAAATTATTTCCTCAGTAAAATTGCATATAATATGGTTGTATCGAAATTAACATAAAAGTATTTAATAGGTACACAATCTTGAGTTGTAACTTGTAGGAATTTTGCACAGTTAGGGGAAATATATATCATAAAAGAATTCAAATATGAAATGGGTACATGTTGAATTTATGTTCAGGTACATGATCAAATTATATGCAGGTGGAATGTAAAATAATAGAATCTTTTGATCAAGTGAGAGTTCAATATTCAAAATTGGTAAAAAATGAATATGAGAAGAGAAAGAAATATGCACCAAACTTATGTGGAAGGAAACAATCTCAACATAAAATGTACACTTTAAAACCTTTTTCCACTTTTTTTCGGAATATATTTTGTTGTCTAAGGCGTAAAAATCCTTTTGCATTTATTTATAGGCCCCTTCCCGGTCAAATACATAGCCAAGTCTTGCAAAATATCATGTTGAATAAAGGAAAGCTTGTGGATGATACCATAATAGTTCACCATGGTATCTTTGAATAGTGTATACAATTTGTTATGTTAGCTAAAATAATTATTTAATCAATGTTGGACAAAAGATCCACTTCTCTCCTATCAAACATTGTAAAGTTGTTATGCTAGTGACTATCTTTATTGATATATCTATTTTTTCAATGTGCTTTAAACTTGTTCATCCAATGGTAAATTTTGAATTTGCCATTTTCTTTAAAAAAAAAACTTTGAATATAAATCTCCTCTATGACAAACCAGTCCAAATTCCCAAAAGTAGTTCATCCAATGGTAAATTTTGAATTTGTCATTTTCGAAAAAAAACTTTGAATATAAACCTCCTCTATCAAAAACCAGTCCAAATGCCCAAAAGAAGTTAAGCAAGGACAAGCAAACACAAATCCAATCATTTTAAGAGCAAGTTCTAAAAGACTATAAGATTTTGATCAAGGGAGACAGTTCAATATTGAAAAAGAGCACCCTTTTGATTAATTATTTGTTATTGGAACCTGAAAGAGATTCTTTGAAGATTAAGAAGAAATCTATGTTGGAAAGGTTATAGAATTTGTAAATTTGGCATAATGTAAGTGATTTCTCTTTATATTCTAACTTTAATGACATTTTATTTACTAATTTTTATATTCAGTGATCTTATATATATCTCATGATTGAATTTATGCCTTACGACGTTTCCTTTGCAACATTTGGTGCAATTGCTAGACACATTGTGTAATTTACAATTTTTTTAAGACTTAGATGATATAATATAGATTTAATCTCTTCTGAACAGTTGCATTAAACCATAATTTAGTATAAATAATTTTAATTTTTATCATCAAATTTCTTTTCTAAAAATTGAGAGTATATATATATATATCCAAAAAAATTATATTAACTAAATTTTTTAGAGAATTAATAATTTTGAAATATTAGATACCACTATTATGCTAAATATAATTATTTCATAAATACCACAAATTTAATAATTATAATATATATTCAAATACTTGAATCTAGCAACTATACAAACCAATTATTCACTAAACCATTTAAACTCAAATATTTTAATTATATACATATAAATTTTAATAAATCTCAATATTACTTATCTCAATATTCCATCTCACATTTAATTTAAAATAATTCTTAAATAAAATAAGATTCAATTTTTCATGACATATACAATCCAAAATAATTTCTAAATATACATTAACAATATAAATTCTTACTTGAAATGTTCAATTTTTCTTTTCTTTTTAATATATTTAAAACATAAAAAAAGACGTTAGAAACTATAAAAATGCTTAAAAAAAGATAGAGGCTGCTCGGTCTTTACATTTTTGCTTAATAGTTTGAATAATATATTCATTCAAATATAATATAACAATTTATAACATATGGAAATTATAACCCTCTTTTTTCTTATCTTTTTAATATTATATGCCCAACTAAAAGAAATATTTTTATATCTTCACCGCAATTGTCAATTGGAATATTTCCTCGGAAGCAAAAAAAATAATTCAAACTTTCAAGTATTTTGATTTTTTCTTTTGTCAAAGCATTAAATTAAAGAATTATGTTATAACATATTAGAAAATATAATCTAGCTTTTTAATACTTTTATTTTTCTCTAACTATCAAGTAAATCTTTTTTTTTCTAATATATTAAAAATATAATTTTATTTTTCTCAAACATCTAATGAATTTTGTTATATATATATATAATAACTAAATAACTATAATGTCACACTTCCCGATACATTATACTAACTTACCCGATACATTGTACAACAAAACAAAAATTTTTGTATATGAATATAACTAAAGTAATTCTTTACACTACGCATATTATTTCGGTTTAGATTTTAATCAAAATTCCCTTGCACATATTACCATTGCCCTTATGATATTTTAAGTTGCACAAGCTATAAGTTGCTTATGGTTGTTCATAGGAATTTATACATTACCCTTGCCACTCAATGGAGTAGAAGTCGGAATTACGTTTGATCCATGATGTAAACATTTATGTGTACATCATTTATGTGTTAATTAAAGGGATGGTAATTAGGATTTTCAGTGTACCTCACCTATCTACATTAATGTTATGGTTATGAAACAAATTACATCTAGCACTGTAACTCTCTAGATTTTGTTGTCACTTCTGAGGCGGTTAATGAGTTTTAGGTGGCACAATCCCTACGGTCCATTCCTAGGGTTGGCATCGGACAACTATGCTCACAAGAAGGCGGTTGATGGAAATTGTCTAGCTCCAGGCTCCTCCGAGCATCACCATTCTGTTTGTCGAGCTATGCATTGCAGCTGCTTTGTTCCAAGTTCAGTTCTGCTGTTTTGTTTTCTACAAGTGAGCTACCTCCTTTATGCCCGATTGTACAATCAAATTCTGTGCTATTTACCTTTGTGGAGGTCTGTGTGTACTCGGTTCTAGTCTGGCACATGTGATTTGGAAGGTTTTTGGATGATTTCCAGAGTACTGAAGCAATTTAGTCGAACTCCAACACTCCAGGTAATAATTTACTGTTCCTCTGTCGCTATCATGCACCTGGGGTTTGGGTTTCAAGTTTTTATCTATCTGATGTAACCCTTGTTCTTTTCTCTACGCCAAGACGGTCAAACAACAAATCAACGACTATGCTTTACACAAGTGAATAATCTATTGATAAGGGTTTAGGAAGGTTTCTACATTGCTTGACTTCTACGTTCTTAGACTTGGGATAACCAGTTTCCTTGTCTCCCTGCAGGTGTGCATTTTGTGCTTAAACAAATCCCTCACTTATATTGCAACTTTGGAAGTTCAGTCTACGGTTTTCTGAGGCTTGCTCAATTCTTTGTTCCGGGTTTTTATCAATTACCTTGGTCTATTCTGATAGGGGTCGTCTATACTCTACTATTATTTTTTTTCTTTAAAATTCTGAGTTAGGGTTATGTTGGCCTTAGGGTTTTCGGTCTTGGCCACATGACTATTATTGATAGGGGTTTTTTATAATGTGTTCAATTCAAAAGGAGGTCGAAAGACTATATTGTCGTGAATGATTTGAAACATAGTTTATAGATATTGTTTGCAACTGTTGGGCCAAGGTTTTCGGTCTTTACTGCTCTTCGGGCATGCTTGGCATAAATTAAAGGTTTCTACTATTCGATTCACTAAATTCTCCTCTTTTGATATGTATGCAACATATTAAATTACATGTATGGTATTTAATATAGTTTCGTGATTACTTCCTGGCATCTGGGGTTTTTACTGTGTTTTTCCTCTTTCTAGAAATTCATATGTCCTATTTCCTTTATATGATTTTCATGTGTGTAATATCCCATAGGGGGAGAATGCAGTAATACTTAAACACAATATAAGAATTGTAACTAAGTAAACAATAAATCTCAAGACAACATCAAAATATACAAAGAAGTTGAGTCATTTTATTATATGGAGATGAATCAGTTACATAATGGACATAAAATGAGTAGATCTAGCCCAAGAGATGGCCTAGAATCACCCTACAATGGTGTTGCAACTAGCACTGCGTAACTGGTGAGCTTACAGGAAGGAATACTGCGTTGTCCCTTCTACTGAAAATATGCATGGATTGTTGCAAAAGGAAATGTAGATCTAGGGAGCTCAATAGCTCTGATGATGCCAAGATTCAAGATCTGGCCAATGTGATGGTAACCCAAGATAACCCAGAAAGGATTTTCCAGATCTGCAACTTTGGAAAATCACCATCCTAGGGTTTGATCCTTTATCTGCTGGGATTACAGATCTGAAGTTGGATTTGACAAATAGATGGCTGAAATATGTCACAAGATCAGATCTAAGCTTGAAGGATTGTTCCCTCCTTCAGATCTACAAGCTAGAAGCTCTAGATCTAGCTTCTCAATTCTCCAATGATGATCACAGCTACTGCTACACAACTGCTCATAAAAAATGTGTTGTAAGGGAGAGAGAGGCTCCATGCCTGCTAAAATATGCTACAATAAACTCTAGGCTGATGGAAATACTGATGGCAAGGTGAGGGGATGATCCCTCACAGGATTACTAGCTGAAATGCTAGCAACTTCCTTCCTCCTTTGGACTGCAATAATGGACAGTGTAATTCTGGATGGAATTACTGCTGCTAGGAGTTCAATAATGTTTGGCCTACTACCAGATTTGATATGAAGCCCTGGGAATACTGATCTTCAAGCCCAAGGTGATAGGAATAAACCTTCACCAGTTCTCCAGCTGAAATATTGAAGATAACCTCTACCTTCCAAACTGATCTTCGAAATGTACAATTTCTAAATATGGATGTTTTGCAGAAAGTAGGAAAAGATATATGGCACCAATGCCTGATGTAGAATGAAGTACAACCCTCTCTCTAGAGCTACTCAAATAAAGAGGTGGGATTCCCGACGAGGAACACCCTGTGCTAAACAACACTTGCAATCTCTGCTAAACAGCCCAAGAAAGCAATGGAATGTCACATGACAATTCCATATCTAAATAGACCTCAAAATCAATAATCAATAGTCTGCTTTCATTGTTTTCTTCATCTTCTTTATATAGTTATGAGCCTTCCCATGCCTTGGCCCTCATCTAAACTGCATTGTGCATGTGGACAAAATCCTCCATGTTTGATTGCGATGTCTATCCAAGTCATCCATCATGTTTAGGTGCAATGTACACCCTCTCCATCATGTGTGCATTAATTGCACAACTTCCTCCATCATCTCATCATGAATGCTCCATGATCTTCTATTTGATTCCTTCCAAGATCTTATTTGACGGTATAAACCTCCATGATATATCTCATTAATGAGACATGATCTTCAATTCATTCACATTAGTAGTTACTCCACTACCTCCTTTATGTAGATCTAGGCTTAATTAATCCACATTCACACATAAAAAGTGGATATTTATTCATCATGAGGATTATGGGTCCCTCCACCCTTTTATTTACTTAATTAAGTAGGTTTATTAAGAACTCTAATATTCCTACTATCATGTGAAAATTTGGGAATATTACAGTCTTCCCGAGAAAAATGTTGTTTTTCCTCAAGTAACTGCAAAAGTGGATGCTACAACAAACATCCTCCCTCCAAATGGCATCCTCATGTGGAAGGCCTTCCCATCTGTCATAATGTGTCATGTATGTCCAGCTCCAAAGTTGCCTCTCTAGAATGTCTAGAATGGCCTCCAACTAAAAAGTTAGATACCCTTCTTCATCAATGAATCTCCAAGTGGCAACCAAATGATGACCAAAGTTCTTCTCTACACATGAAATACATAAGATGAAGTGGTTCATTCCCAAATTGGAAAGTCCCAACTCATGAACTATCTCTCCAACCCATGATACATAGAGTAGATTATATACATCAATGTCCTCATCATTAGCCATGTTGGTCATGTAGGAATCAAACATCACATCATCATAGTGAAAAACAAGAATAGAGACATATGGGAAAACATAAACAATGTCAAACCATATTCTCCTAATAAAAACCAACGCAGCAAGCCTCCTGCTGCCTTGCTAGATCATCATGAAAATAAGAGAGCCATACTCTCTCAAAACAAGCCACTGCAAAAATGCTTTTTGTTGCCATGCCAAATCGTTAATGAGAATATGAGAGCCATACCCTCCCAAAGAAGCCAATGTAGTAATGCCTCTTGCTGCCATACCACATCATAATTGTACCAAATGTAGTGGCCATATTCTCTCAAGAGAAGCCACCTTAATAAGGCATCTTGTTGCCCCATCACATCATCATCATACCATGTACAATGACCATAATCTCCCAATAGAAGCAAACATTGTAAGGCCTCATGTTTCCATCCTCCAACAGTGTCATGCAATGTATGGGAAGAATTCAGCCCATACTCTCCCAATAGTAACCATAGCAACAAGGATTCTTGCTGCCTCCTTGCATTATCATGATGCAAGTCATGGAGCAGCAATATGGTAATGGAAATGTGAGATGCCTCATCAACATAATACAAACAAGCTCCCTTATGCCACATCATGTGAGATTTATGCTTTCTCCCAACCCTAAGTACATACATGAACATGAGATACATCCCAAACAAAAATACATGTAAATACATGAGACATATCCCAATCAAGAGTAAATTCATGGAAATAAGATATAACATGTGATGTCCAAACTCTCTTCTCAAAAACCATAGTAACAATGCCTTCTTCTTCTGCATTCTTCCAGTGATGTGCAAGGCATGAATTAGAAAATTATGACTCATTGAGTGGTATCCAGACTCACCCAAGAGAAACCAGTGCATCCATGATTCTTGTTGGCTTGTATCATAGATCTATAAGTGGTTTGGAAACCCCTTGCTCCATACTATCAACCATTCACCCCAATGTGGATGATGGATCTCATTCTGCAAATACTTGGTATCCTCCCATTGTAGGACACCAACCTCCTCAAACTGATGAAGAACTTTTCACTCCATGAAATGTTGAAGTGCACCTCCAATGAGATCTCTTAATGAGACCTTTTTCTCATCCATGGCCCTCCTAAACCAATGAGGTTCTAGATCTACTGCAGGTAGAAGTCTCTCTTTGAGCTATGAGATGCTCATTGAGAAAGTATTATCAAGAAAGGAGAAAAGATTTTTCATCTCAAGATGTTTACCATTCATCATCTTACCCTCCATTGCTTCATGAGTGAAGCTACCTTCAGAATGCTCCAAGAATAATGGGGCCTCTTCATTATCACTACTACTAAGTGACAACACTGTAGATCTGTAGGGTAATACATATATTGTCTCAAAGCAAGGTACAATACTGATCTCACAACCAGTAATTGTACATAGGATCATGCTCATCCCTTCTTCTGAAACTCTACACTTCAACTCAAAAGGTTTCATGTAGTTCATCCATGACAAACTGGGATAGATTTTCATCTCCTCCTTGATTAGATCAAGGGTCCTATGCGCTGTGATAATTTTATGCTTCAAATCAGCATTTTTTTCTAACCCTTGGTTATGCATTGGCCCTGATGGCATGTCCCCATAAGTCTCAATAAGATCTAATGAAACAATAGGTTATGAATGTGTATGCATACCTTGGATCAACTGATCTGTTGGAATCTATTAACAGAACACAAGAGTTCCTTCAACCGGGACAATGGTGTCTCCAACTGTTGGTAAGAGAGATGGTTGCTCTTCTACCAATGTACTAGTGCTGGAATCTTCCTCCTCTTCCTCATGCATATCCTGAATCATGCATGGGACTCTATGTGTCAAGAGCTCAAGACTATCTTGCAAGGTTGCAAGTGTCTCTTCTCTAGATGCAAGTACTTCTACAGCTGGTGGTAAATGTAGTGACTTCTTGTCCAGAGTGACAATAATGACATCCTCCTTTGTTTCCTTAGTAAATGTCTCTTTGTGGCCCATCTCTGTATTCTTCACATCAAAATTATTCCTCAATTTGTGAAAGAAATCTGAATATTTAGTCACCTTTGCATGCTCCATGTGACTAAACCACCAATTATTGGCTTCACCTAAAAGATGAAGTGTTGAAATTTGGAAAACCTCTTTTTCAGCCATAGGATGTAGCATGAAAAATGTATCTAACTCTTTCCTCCAAGCCTTAACAGTGCTTGAGGAAGATCCATCAAATGTATGCAAATAGAATTTACTTTGCCTCTTCCTTCTATTGTTGCTATAGGATCTTCTTTCTTCTTTGAGTTCAAAAAATTCTTGGAGAGTTAGACATTCTTTGAAAACCATAGACTGTTCCTTGTACTCTTCAAGATACAAATTGAGAGTCTCATGAGTCTCAGGTTCTCTTCTTTCTTCACTTCTATACCTCTCACCTTCTTCAAAGAAAGTGGGCATAGTAGATCTATGAGGATATCTATGATTCTCCAATTTTCTTTTCTGTTGATAAGAAGTGCTTGGACCTTCCTCTTCAAATATTCTTCTTGGATCCTTCCTTTGCCTTTCCTTATTCATTTTATAGACCTCCTTGGAGAGATCTTGCATGGATCTAAAGAGAGGAGTGGAAAAACTATAATCCTCCTTCATGGTAGATCTCATTTATCTACTTCTTCTTTTGATGCAAAAGATGAAGTGTCCACAAGCTAAGCCAAAGATCATGCTCTGATACTAGTGTAATATCCCAAAGGGGGAGAATGCAGTAATACTTAAACACAATATAAGAACTGCAACTAAGTAAACAATAAATCTCAAGACAACATCATAATATACAGAGAAGCTAAGCCATTTTATTATATGAAGATGAATCAATTACACAAAGTACATAAAATGAGTAGATCTAGCCCAAGAGATGGCATGGAATCACCCTACAATGATGCTACAACTAGCACTGCGTAACTGGTGAGATTACAGGAAGCAATATTGCGCTGTCCCTTCTGCTGAAAATATGCGTGAACTGCTGCAAAAGGAAATGCATATCTAGGGAGCTCAAGAGCTGTGATGATGCCAAGATTCAAGATAACCCAGAAAGGATTTTCCAGACCTACAAATTTGGAAAATCACCCTCCTAGGGTTTGATCCTTTATCTATTGGGATTACATATTTGAAGTTAGATCTGACAAATAGATGGATGAAATATGTCACAAGATCAGATCTAAGCTTGAAGGGTTGTTCCCTCCTTCAGATCTACAAGCTAGAAGCTCTAGATATAGCTTCTCAATCCTCTAATGATGATCACAGCTGCTGCAACACAACTACTCATAAAAACTGTGTTGTAAGGGAGAGAGGCTCTATGTCTGCTGAAATATGCTAAAATAAAGTCCAGGTTGATTGAAATACTAATGGCAAGGTGAGGGGATGATCCCTCACATGATTACTAGCTGAAATGCTAGCAAATTCCTTCTTCCTTTGGATCTGTAATAATGGAAAGCGTAATTCTGGATGGAATTACTACTGCTAGGAGGTCAATAAATTTTGGCCTGATGTCAGATCTGATACAAAGCCCTGGGAATACTGATCTTCAAGCCCAAGGTGATAGGAATAAACCTTCACCAGTTCTCCAGCTGAAATACTGAAGACAACCTCCACCTTCCAAACTGATCTTCAGAAATGTACAATTTATGAATATGGATGTTATGCATAAAGTAGGAAAATATATATGGCACCAATGCCTGATGTAGAATGAAGTAAATCCCTCTCTCCAGAGCTACGCAAAGAAAGAGGTGGGATTCCCGACCATGAACACCCTGTGCTAAACAACACTTGCAATCTCTACTAAATAGCCCAAGAAAGCAATGGAATGTCACATGACAATTCCATATCTAAATAGACCTCAAAATCAATAATCAATAGCCTGCTTTCATTGTTGTCTTCATCTTATTTATATAGTTTATGAGCCTTCCCATGACTTGGCCCTCATCTAAACTGTGTTATGCATGTGGACAAGATCCTCCATGTTTGACTGTGCTGTCTATCCAAGTCATCTATCATGTCTAGGTGTAATGTACACCCTCTCCATCAAGTATGCATTAATTGCACAACTTCCTCCATCATATCATCATGAATGCTCCATGATCTTCTGCTTGATCCCTTCCAAGATCTTAGTTGATTGTATCAACCTCCATGATCTATCTCATTAATGAGACATGATCTCCAATTAATTCACATTATTAGTTGCTCCACTACCTCCTTTATGTAGATCTAGGCTTAATTAATCCACATTCACACATAAAAAGTGGATATTTATTCATCATTAAGATTATGGGTCCCTCCACCCTTTTATTTACTTAATTAAGTAGGTTTATTAAGAACTCTAATATTCCAAATATCATGTGAAAATTTGGGAATATTACAATGTGTTTAATCTTGCTGGAATTATTTTTCAAATGGATTTTACTGAGAGTAAT
This sequence comes from Pinus albicaulis, assembly GCA_034641835.2. Taxonomy (NCBI): domain Eukaryota; kingdom Viridiplantae; phylum Streptophyta; class Pinopsida; order Pinales; family Pinaceae; genus Pinus; species Pinus albicaulis. The sequence goes on along the minus strand of CM076570.1, from coordinate 787,748,443 downwards.
GTATCCTATGGTTTCCATTTACATTCTCGTTTTGGGTAATGGTTGCTCAAAATTCTTTAAGAACTCGCTCTTTGGTTTTAATAGTTCATACCTTTGTTGGGAAGGGACTATGTCAACACATCCCTCAGGGTTACAACGATGCTAACCTTTCCCCTATCCTGCTAATATTTGTATTACTATTATTTAGTTGACAATTCATATTAATATTAATGCCTTTCTGTGGAAATGGAGTTACAAACCCCTGCAACAAAAAATTGTTCCCTATCACCAATTTAACTGAAACTGCACACAGAGGTTATGTTTCATTCTTGTATTATACTATGCTATTATAGTTCATAATTTTATGCAATTTATTCTGCACAGAAAATTCATAACTTAACACGTTTTCGTCTATACAGAAAACCAATTCTTCTAGTTTTTACAATTTGTAACTTAATGCAATTTCTCTCTATAGAACACCAGTTCTTTTAGTCTTACAATTCATAAATTAATGCAATTTCTTCTGTAAAGAAAAGAGTCAATTATGGAAAGTAAATAACATACTCAACATCAAACATTCAAAAACCCTCTTCTTATTCTTCCAGTACTTTTATCATTTATTGGAAATAAAATACATAAATTTGTTAGAACCGTCATGAATTCACAACATTCTACTTTCATAATAAAATAAAAGCTAATATTCATGCACTTATCTAAAATTTATTTTTCCATATATTGAATCAGAAGAGACTTCCTTTAGTCCTCCCAACCTATGAGGATGGCAATGATGTCCAAACCTCCTGCCATGATCTTCAGTTTCCAAAACAATTTAAACAATTCCTCTTCTAGAGCCTTAGGACTACCTGTCCATCTTGGAATTCCTTCCTTGCAGGGGTTTCCACTGGTTTTCACCAGCTCAAGAAGACCCCTCTGCAAATATTTTCTTTCTGACAGTGTTCTATCAAATCTCACTTCTTTCTTCCTCCTAGGCTATCTGCCTCTTCCATATAATATTTTCTCTTTTATATCTATGGGGAGGGGAATAATTGTTTCTTTCAACTGTTTAGAAACCAAGATTTGTTTTTTTAGAATTATTTTCCTTTTCTTTCTCTGACCAAGTCCAATACTTTTCATAAAACAAAATTTAGTAATTAGCTATTCAATTTTCATATTTTCTCCTCGCCTTTACCAACATAGTTACCAAGTTTAATCATAGTAAAAACAAGAACACATAAAAAATATTTACAGGATCAAGGGTGTTACATCTTCCCCCTCTTGAGAAAAACACCATCTTGAGTGTTTATTCATTCTCTGGGTATGATTCCCGCAGTAACCTTTCATCCTCTCAGGTAGTCTCTTCCAAGCTAAAGTGCCTCCACTACACTTTAACCTAGGCAATGGCTCACTTTCGTAATGTTGTTTCTCTCTGATCGAGAATGCATTGAGGGTCTACCAAGAACTCTCTGTCTAGTTCTACCTGTACCAACATCACAGGATGTTAAAATCTGTAAATACTTTAGAGACTTATACAATTCACAACAATTGTACTCATTATCAAATACTATTGTTACCTGCACAAATTTCTAATCAATTATATGTCTAGAATCATATATATATTTTTAATAACGACATGTGAAACACATTATGAACTCTCATATAGCTGGGTAAAGCCAAATGGTATGCAACCGGTCTAATCCTTTCTAGAATCTGGAAAGGTCTACAATATCACGGACCCAGTTTTTCACATACTGTCCACTGCATGGTGCTCTTCTTGGAATTTACCTGAACATAAACATGATCCCCTACTTGGAATTCTTTGAAAGTTATTTTCTTGTCCGCATAAATTTTCTGTCAATCCTGGGCGACTTTAAGATTCTGCTGGACATTTTTCAATGTAACTTCCATTTATGCCAACATATCGAGTCCCAACATGAATCTATCTTCCAGATTATTCCAATTAATGGGATTTTTTCATTTCCTTGCATATAATACCTCAAAGGGATTCATTTTCAACGATTCATGGTAGCTATTATATGTGAATTCTACTAGGTGAAGGTACTCTTCCCATTTACTGGGTTGTTGCATTACGTACATTCGCAGCATGTCCTCTACGAATTGATATACCCTTTCCGTATGTCCATACATGTGCGGATTATATGTTGTACTGAATTGAACCTAATTTTCCAAACTAGTAAAGAGAGTTTTCCATAAATCTGAAGTAAATTTCGCATCCTGGTCTGATATCATAACCTTGGGAAACCCGTGCAACCTAAAAAATTCCCGCATAAATACATCATCAATTTGCATAGTTTTGTATGTTGATTGAACGGGAATGAAGTGGGCTACTTTACTTAATTTATCCACTACTACAATGATGGAATCATTTTTCTTCTTAGTTTTTGGAAAACCGGTGATAAAGTCTAGAGAAATCACCTCCCACCTCCACTCTAGAATGGGTAGTGGCTGAAGTAATCCAGCTAGATGTTGGTGTTAACCTTTAACTTGTTGGCATTCCAAGAATTTGGCCAAGTATTCTGTGATATATTTTCACATACCAAGCCAAAAGAAATTTTCCTTGATAGCAAAGAATAAATTTTGGTATCCAAGGTGGGAAACATAAGGATTTTTGTGAAATTCATCCAATATCAATTGTTTAACAACTACATGATTTGGAACATATAACCTTCCTTTAAAAAATAGTAAATTATCATGATTTATGACATACTCAGTTTGTTGTTTTGAATTACCTACTTGCTTAGCTTGTTGCAACAAAAATAAATATTACCGATCTTTATCCGCAGCCTCTTTAATTAATTTTGAAAAATTAAATTCAACTTGGCTAAATAAAATTCCATACACATGATATAGTTTTCTGCTGAGTGTGTCTGTGACTCAATTCCCCTTTCCTTTTATATGTTTAATATCAAATTCTATTTCACTAAAAAAGGTGACCCACCTTGTTTGACAAGCAATGAGATTAGGTTTCTTAAAGAAGTTGGTTAAGCTACTATGATCGATCATTAACAATTTTTTTTTCCTAAAAGGTAATGTCTCCAAAACATAAGCACATATACCACCATTGTCAGTTCCAAGTCATAAGTAGAATGCCTCTGCTCACGCTCTTTTATCTTTCAGGATTCATATGTAATATATTTTCCTTCTTGCATCAATACCACTCCTACTCCCTCTTGGCATGTATCCATGCTAAATACAAAATCCTTTTCTAGGTCTGCTATTTTTAGCACTGGGGTGGTGGTTAGCAATTGCTTTGATATCTCAAAACTGCATTGGCACTCAACAATCCACTTAAATACCCTTCCTTTTTTTGTAAGGAGGTAATAGGATAGGCTATGTTAGAGAATCCTTCTATAAAACAATGGTAATATCTCGCCAAACCCATTAAGGATCAGATTTCAATAACATTAGTCAGCACATACCATTCCATGATAGTTTTAATCTTTTATGGATCCATCATTATTCCTTCCGCAGATATAATCTGGCCTAAATATTGAATTTGTTCCTTAAAGAAATCACACTTATTGTATTTAGCATACAATTGATGTTCTCATAGTGTTTGTAAAAATATTCTCAAATTCTCCTTATGCTCCTTTAAATTCCTGGAGTATATAAGAATTCCATCAATAAAGATTAAAAAAAATTTATCAATATAGGGGTGAAATACATTATTCATGAGACCCATGAAAGTTGCGAGAGCATTGATTAAGCCAAAGGGAATGACCACAAACTTGTAATGACCATGACAAATTCGAAAAGTGGTTTTATGAGTGTCCTCCTCTCGTACCGTTATATGATGATATCCTAACTCCAGGTCTATCTTAGAAAATACGGTATCCCAGGCTTGACCTAGTTGAATAAATCATTGATTCTAGGTAACAAGTAATTTTTTTTATTGTCAGCTTATTAAGTGTTTGATAATCGATACATAATCTCATATTTCCATCCTTTTCCTTGACAAAAAACATGGGTGCTCCCCATGGGGATGCACTTGGGCGAATATAGCCCTTGTTGAGTAACTCTTGCAACTGCATTTTGAGCTCAGCTAGCTCAGGAATACTCATCTGATAAGGGTTCCTTGACATAGGTGCTGCTCCTGGAATCAATTCTATAGTGAAATCAATGTCTCACTTAGGAGGTAGCACTGGAATATCTTCTGGAAACACATCAGTAAAATATTGAATGGCGGCCAACTTGTTTTTAGATTTAATCAAACCCACTTGTACAACATAAATTTGACATCCATTCCTAAGGAATTTTCCCAACTGGGAGGCAGTAATTGGTCACAATTTTTGTTGGGAAAAATACTGAGAGGTGGTGGGGGGGGGGGGGTGTCACATCACTATTTACAAGAATCACAATATTTTACTTTTATTTTATTGATTTCTATACACAACTTTGATTAGCCCAACTAGCATATGTACACGACTATCCCAAAGGAAACTTGTATACCCAGATATCTTATTGTTCAGATAAATATTCAAAAAAATTACTTAGCCCAGTTCATCGGTTATGAATTAGATAGTTAAGTAGTAAACATGTACAGTAATAACAAAATAAATCATCACATAAGGGAATCACACATGAACACCAAGATTTAAGGTGGAAACCCAAGTCGAGAGAAAACCACCGCTATTGTTGTCTCTGTCTTCAATATTTTTTATATAGAAAACTGCTTATAATGTGGTATTGACGCAAACCCATATTAGTACGCAGGCACCCACCTGCAGAAGGCTGGGACCTTCTCTCATTCTCTAGATGCTACTAGAAGAGAGCTCCAACCCCTTGATCTCATTTACCGTCCACTACTGGAAGGGAGATACAACCCCCTAAACTAATCACCAACTCCTACTCGCAGGAAGCTTCTACTTCCACACTGAAGGCTTCAACCCTCAGAACCACTGCAGACCATGTTTCATAAATTTTCACACTAGATCCAACAACTTCAACACAACTCAATATGTATATCAACACCAATAGCCATAAACAAAATGTTAAATAGAACAATGAGATCACTATAACCAGATCACAGTAATAAACCCATACTTCTGAAATAATATGTAGAATCAACTTCAACCCTGATCATTCATAAAATCAAATGTATATTCTACTTCACTTACTGGAACCTATGTATATACACTCTTTCCTGAACACCAACCTGTGTATAGATATTTTCATACTGAATTTAGGAATCTGATCAAACTCAGAACATATCAGATACATTCATAAATATTTAATCATATTTACAGAACCCTTATTTAGTTAGCAGCATCCATCATATTCAATCACCCAGTCATTGATCATATTTGTACATAATCAACTAGCAACATATTCAATATTCAAAAAACCTAGATATTATATGAAGACCTCATTGACAAACATTAGAAATATAGAAGAAATAATGAGACAACCTCTTCAACAAGCTTCAGAAAACCCTAACTTCCATACGCGTTTTTGCTGATACAAACCCGCGTGTACAAACGATTTCACCGTGATGAACCAACGTATAGATCTGTAAATATTCAGAGCTACGTAACATTTCAAATCAACATACTTACTCAGATCATACCCTCCTCTTCAGAAAACAAGTGCCATATCATAGTCTCACAAACAGATCAAGCACATACAAATTTATTTCAGGTCTAGAGATCCTGATCCGTCATGGTATCCATAGGTGCATCATTATTTTAGATCGATTAAACAACTGAAACCCAAACCATTCAGATATTCTTCAGAGTGAAATTTTCATTCAATATTCATATCCTTGCACCCATTTCACTATGATCTTCTTCCCTCTAAATAGTTTGAGCCTTTCCCTATACCATGAGCCAAAACCACACAAGTGTCGATGGTATTCTTGGATAGAATCAAATAGGTGACACAACGCTCAAGACTATGGGCTAAAACCATGGTAAAGACCCCAAGTATCACAAATTTAGAGTGCAAAATATATATGCTATTTTTATTCTTCTTTTCCGCATGTATACACGCCTTGGCCAGAACGAACTCACGTATATATTCTTAAATATGGACTTTATCCATCTTCTGCTAGACTTTATGCTAAACCACTGTGTTTCTCTAGAAGCCATATAATACATATTTTACAAGAGAGTTTCCATCAAGGCATATGCAATCATAAGAATCATAATGCCAAAAATATCCCCCCTTTGGACTTGATGGCAACCATGTTGGTGTTTGATCACCACACCCTGTAGATACCTAAAAGATACATCAACCGAAGCAAACACCAAGATTCTCTCCACCTTTGACATCAAGAGCAAAGGGCAGACTAATTCCAAATCAAGGTTTCTCGTTTCTTGAAGAGCTCTGGAGAACTAATCTATATAGACCATGCTCCCCCTAAGCACATGATAACTCTTCACATTTTCAATAGAATTTAAGACTTCATGACTCAACTAAATATGACATTTCCTATCACCAAGGACCCAAAATTACAGTGATCTCCCAACAAAGTGGGGTTACATATTTTTACTCAACTACCCAAACATGTGGGTTTACATTTTTTACTATGTCCATGCATGAATGAAATATGACAACTTTACATCATATGTCTCAACATGACCTTTACATCAAATTACAGATATGACATTTTATAACCAAGACCAAAGGATCTCAAGAGAGAGATCATAATTCAGCAACCAACATAATGCCAACAATGTGTTATTATCAACAAGACTAATGCTCCCCTTAAACCTGTGCATCCTCAACATTTTCAACAACCAATTCTTCAAATCATCTTCATTAGGTAGGTAAATATAAGGGAAAGGAAATGTAAGATGAACACTAGAACCACAGAAAGTTTCAATCAACATATGAGCAAAAAAGCCAAAAATATGACACAGTATGTTCTAAAGGCTAAACCATAGATTTTATGACAGCAAGATCCATACGCGATTGTATAGAGAGAAACTCACGCATATACACAACTAGGCTTCATGCAACCTGCGTACCAAAATTAATCTTTTGAAATCAAATAGATTTGATAAGAGAGGCAGAGACAACTCCCAACTTCTATCTGAGATATTCAAATGCTTCCTTGGGAAGAGGTTTAGTAAATATGTCAGCAACTTGTTCTTTGGAGGGAACATACTCCAATTTAACCTTTTTCTCAAGCACTTGTTCTCGTAAAAAGTGATACTTGATAGGATTGTGCTTGGTTTTGGAATGAATAACTGGATTTTTCGAGATACGGATGGCACTTGTATTATCACACAAGAGAGAGATTGGAGGAGAAAATTTAATTTGAATATCTTGTAATGTCTGCATCATCCAAAGAAGTTGTATGCAACATGATGCGGTAGCCACATATTCTTCTTCTGCTGTAGATAAGGAAATGGAACTTTGTTTCTTGTTGAACAAGAATACTAATCAGGGCCCCTTATAAAATGAACCACTTCTAGTGCTTTTTTGATCATCAACATTTCCAGCCTAGTCCGCATTTGTGTAAGCATGAAGAGTAAGATCAACATTATTGGGATACTATAGACCAAAATATTGAGTTCCTTGTAGATATTTGAATATTATTTTTACGGTCTGAAGATGTGACTCCTTTGGTTTGGCTTGGAAGCATCCAACAATCCCAACTGCATGCATGATATATGGTCTAGTCACGGTTAGATAAAACAAACTTCCAATCATAGATCTATACTCTGGTTGGTTTACCATGGGAGAATCATCATGAGAACTGAGGTTAAATCTGGTCACCATTGGAGTGCTCACAGGTTTGCAGTCTTCCATCCCATATTTCTTCAGGATCTGTTTGAGATATTTTTCTTGTGATAGAAATATGCCATATTTTTCTTGTTGCACTTGTAAGCTAGGAAAATATGTTAGTTCCCCAAGTAAAGACATTTCAAATTCCTGCTACATAATAGAAGCAATTTTTTGACTCATGGATTCTTCATTACTCCCAAAAATGATGTCATCAACATAAACAACAATAATTAACAATTTATCTTTCTCAATTTTTGTGTATAAGTTATTGTCTGCAGATCATTTTGTGAAACCTTGTTGTTGAAGATATTTGTCAAGAAAATAGTACCATGCCCGAGGAGCTTTTTTTTAACCATATAGGGCTTTTTTGAGTTTGCAAACACACTTTTCATCATTTCTCAGAATGAATCCTTATGGTTGTTCTATATAAACTTCTTCTTCTAGATCACCATTGAGGAAAGCATATTTTACATCCATCCGATAAACCTTGAATTGTTGAAAACTTGAAAATGCAAGAAACATTCTTTTGGCTTCAATTCTAGCTACAGGTGCAAATGTTTCTTCAAAGTCGACACCTTCTTGTTGGGCATGCCCCTTACAAAAAATTCTAGCCTTGTTTCTAATTACATCTCCATTTTCATTTAACTTGTTTTTGAATATCCATTTTGTTCCAATAACGTTTTTATCATGAGGTATTGGAACCAATTCCCAAGTACTATTCTTTTCAATTTGATCAAGTTCTTCATTCATGGCCTGAATCCAACATTCATCTTTACTAGCTTGATTTACATTTTGTGGTTCAATGGTGGATAAAAATGACAGATAACTGGGAGATCCTACAAGAGTTCTTCTTGTTTGAACCCCTGATTCCTTTTCTCCTAAAATTTGAGATTCTGGATGATTATTTTGAACATACCTGGATGGAGCCGTTTCTGAAATATCTACTTCTGGTGCTTCATTGGGTTCTCCTTCTATATTTTTTTTATTTGATGAGGGAAAATATACATCATCATCATCCTCATTTTTTGTTATTTCCCTTTTTGGAGTTGAGAGAGATTCATCAATTACAACATCAATACATTCAACAATCTTGCGAAGTCTTTTATTGTAGCATTTGTATGCTTTACTTCTAGAAGAGTAACCAAGAAATATTCCTTCATCTGCTCTAGGCTCAAACTTACCAAGTTTTTTGTCATTATTTCTGATAAAACATTTGCTTCCAAAAACTCTAAAATGCTTCACAGTGGGAATATTACCATACCGGAGTTCATAAGGAGTTTTATCACTATTTACATGAACATAAGCCTTGTTGAGAATATTCACTACAGTATGTGCTACTTCTCCCCAAAAGGTGTTAGGAGTCCCAAATTCATCAAGCATAGCATGAACCATTTTCTGAACTATTCTATTCTTTCTTTTTTCCACACCATTTTGTTGTGGAGTTCCAGCTACATAAAACTGTTTTTTTATGCCATATTGTTCACATAAATCAAAGAATTCATATGATATGTATTCTCCTCCTCGGTCAGATCTAAGACATTTGATTCTTAGATATAATTCCTTTTCAACCAAAGCTTTGAAGATCTTAAAATTTTCAAATGCTTCATCTTTATGTTTAAATAAACCGATCCAACACATTCTAGAAAAGTCATCAATAAATAGGATATAGTGTTGTTCTCCACAAAGTGATTTTTTCCTTATAGGACCACATAAATCAGTATGAATAAGTTCAAGAGGCTTACTTGCTGATCCTTCTTTGGCATTAAATTGCACCCTGGTTTGCTTACCGAATTGGCATGATTTGCATAAGGTACATTCAGGTAGAGTGATGTTGGGTAGATCATGAACAACTTTGAGTCTACCTGATTTTCTTATTTGAGAAAAGCTCAAATGTCCCAATCTTCTGTACCATAACCATTTTTCTGTAGATTTCCCTAGATAAAATTTCTCTTGGAAACCTTTCAATATATACAGATTGCTTGGTGTTCTTATTCCATTTATTACGGTCTTTCCTATGTCAAGTTCACGAACCACACACTCTGTTGAAAGAAATACAAATTCATTTCCTTGATGACACATTTGACTCACACTCAACAATTTATGCTTTAATCCATCAACATACATAACATTGTTAGCTTTAACCTTTTATTTTAGAAAAACAACTCCTTTACCCTTGATGATAGCAGGAGATTCATTTCCAAAAGTAACATTCTTTTCCTGTTCTAATGCATTGTATGAAATAATTTTATCTCTATCACCTATCATGTGTTTTGAAAATCTACTATCAATGTACCATTTATTTTCTTCTCCTTATGCAAATAACGTTATGCCGCAGCTTTCAAACTGTAAGTCCTTCTTTCTCCATACCTTGGAACTTGTGGATATCTATTCTTTTGGCTGAATTTTGCTCCTGGATTCAGAATCTTCATTTCCAAAGTTATTGCAAAATGTACATTCAATTTCGCCTTGAAGAGGGGAAAATTTGTTATAAGTATTCTTCTTTATTCCTGTCTCATTTCTTTTCTTTCTTGCTTCTCTGGTCATGATGGTTTTGTAAGAAACACATTGAGCAGCTTTGTGACCAAAATTATGACATGAGAAACATTGTCCATTAAAGAAGAAATTTTTGTGATCATAGAACCTTCTATTGTTGTTTACCTTTTGATTGATATTTATGTTATTGTTCATCCTTGAATTTGAGTGATCATGATTTACCTGGAAATTGTCTTTGTTCTTTTGTTGAGTGTTGAAGTTTTGTTGCCTGGCTTTTGCTGCATTTAGATAGCTTGTAGCCGAAGAATTTTATGATTGAGAAGATTCACCGATATATCCAAGACCTGTCTTTACAAGAGGAGAGCGTTGAACCTTGATAATTTCATCTAAGGTATCGTATCTTTTAGCAAATCTAAGATTTAAAGTTTTTACTTTCTCAATTTCCTTTCTTAGACTTACTATTTCACATTCTAATTTCTCATTGTGCTTCTCCTTTTCTATGAGTTGATTCTTTAGAGTATCTATGGCTATTTTGTTCTCTTCCAATCATATTTTGAGTTAATTTATTTCTTCAAGAAAATCATCTTCTTCTAAAGCATCCATAAAAGTATCTTTAGCCTCACTAGTGTCCTTTTCAAATGCCATGAGTAGTCTGATATCTTTATCAGATTCTCCTTCCTCACTATTTTATAAACCATCTCTATTTTCATGAGTATAGTAAATTTTTCTATTGACAAATCGTCTCCTATTACCTTTTGCTAAATCCTTTCCCTTTTCATGATTATCTTTATGAGGACATTTAGTAGCATAATGACCAACTCTTCCACAAGAAAAACATTTGAAGGGAATCTTAAGGCTCTGAACCTTCCAGTGCCAAGTTGAAGTTTCTTTACAAAATTTACCTCATCTTCTTCTGATACATACCCTGATTCTTTTTGCTCTTCCTTGTCCTTGCCTTTTGTAGAAGCTTTAAAATCATTTTCTTGGACTTTAGACGGACCTCCTTTCCTCATTTCACACGCAGTCAGGATCCCATGGAGTTGAGCAACGGTAAGAGTCTGAAGATATTTCTTCTCTTCAATGGCAGATACTTTTGATTCGAATTTAGGAGTTAGAGATCTTAATACTTTCTCTACTAGAATGGTGTCACTTATGACTTCACCCAGATTTCTCATACGATTTACGATCTCATCTCGACGTAAAAAGAAACTTGCAATACTTTCATGATTATTCATTCTGAGAGTTTAAAGTTTATAACTTTTTACCTTGGCATCACCTTCATAGCTCAGAATGATTTTTTCCCATATCTCCTTTGTTGTATTTAACTGAATAACTTTGAAAAATGCCAATTCATTCAGACTTCCCAATAATGCATTGAAAATTTTTGCATTGGTTTCATAGTTCTTCTTTGCTGCTGGATCTGTTGTAACAACAACTAGATATTGGTAATCGCCTTCAACTATTGTCCAAACATCTTCTCCAAGAGACTGAAGATAGGATCTTTTTCTTGTCTTCCAGAAGATTAAATTGTTTCCGTTGAAGAGTGGTGGTTTGATAGATGTTGTTCCATCTTGATTGCTCATCTTTGATAATATTCCTTTTAGCGATTAAGCTTCTTCAGAAGGACCTACTCTGATTCCAATTATTGGGAAAAATACTGAGAGGGGGGGGGGGGGTGAATAAGTATTTACAAGAATCATAATATTTTACTTTTCTTTTACTGATTTCTATATGTGACTTTGATTAGCCCAACTAGAATATGTATGCGGCTATCCTAAATGAAACTTGTGTATACCCAAATACCTTACTGTTCAGATAAATATTTAGAAACATTACTTAGCCCAATTCATTAGTTATGCATTAGATAGTTAAGCAGTAAACATGTACAGTAATAATAGGATAAATCATCACACAAGGGCATCACACATGAACACCAAGAATTAAGGTGGAAACCCAAGTCGGGAGAAAACCACCACTGTTATTGTCTTTGTCTTCAATATTTACTATATAAAAAACTTCTTACAATGTTGTGTTGATGTAGACTCATATCAGTACCCAGGCACCCACCTGCAGAAGGCTGCAACCTTCTCTCGTTCTCCAGTTACTACTGGAAGGGAGCTCCAACCCCCTGATCTCATTTACCAAGGATCACCAGCTCCTACTGGAAGGAAGATTCTGCTTCCACACTAAAGGCTTCAACCCTCAGAACCATTGTAGACCATGTTTCATAAATTTTCACACTGGGTCCAACAACTTCAACACAAGTCAATATAGATCAACACTAATAGCCATAAACAAAACGTTAAACAAAATAGTGAGATCACTGTAACCAAATCACAGTAATAAACCCAAACTTTTTAAATAATATGCATAATCAACTTCAACCTTGATCATTCATAAAATCAAATGTATACGCTACTTCACTTACTACAACTTGCGTATCTACGCGCTTTCATGCACAATAACCTTCATATAGATCCTTTCATACTGAATTTAGGAATCTGATCAAACTCAGAATAGATCAGATAAATTCAGGCATATTTAATCATATTTACAGAACCCTTATTCAGTCAGCAACATCCATCATATTCAATCACCTAGTCATTAATCATATTTGTACCTAATCAACTGGCAGTATATTTAGTATTCAAAAATCCTAGATCTTATATGAAGACTTTATTGGCAGAAAATGGAAATATAGAATAAATAATTAGACAACCTCTTCAGCAAGCTTCAGAAAACCCTAACTTCCATACACACTTTTGCTGAAACGAACCTGCTTGTACACGCGCTTTCATCGTGATGAACTGGCATATAGATATGTAAATATTTAGAGATGTGTAACATTTCAAATCAAAAAATTTACTCAGATCATACCCTCTTCTTCATAAAACATGCACCAAATCATAGTCTCACAAACAAATCATGCACATACAAAATTATTTCAAGTCTAGAGATCTTGATTCGTCATTGTGTCCATAGGTGCGTCATTATTTCATATCTATTAAACAATTGAAACCCATGCCATGCAGATATTATTCAGAGTGAAATGTTCATTCAATATTCATATCCTTGCACCCATTGCACTATGATCTTCTTCCATTTAAATAGTTTGAGCCTTTCCCAAGACCATGAGCCAAAACCACACAAGTGTCGATGGTATTCTTGGATGGAATCAAATAGACGACACATCGCTCAAGACTATGGGATGACATCATGGTAAATACCCTTGGTATCACAAATTTAGAGCGCAAAAGACATATGCTACTTTGATTCTTCTTTTCCGCGTATATATGCGCCTTGGCCAGAACGAACTCGCGTATAGATTCTTAAATATGAACTTTATCCAACTTCTGCTAGAATTTCTGCTAAACCACTATGCTTCCCCAGAAGCCATATACTGCATATTTTACAAGATATTTTCCGTCAAGGACAACATATGCAATCATAAGAATCATAATTCCAACAGTTTTATGGGTCTTTTCACACCTTTGATTTCTTGCCTAACACCCTCTTGACTGAGATAACTGACAGTTTTGTCCTTATAGTTTACTAACGAACAATGCTCTTCCAACCAATCCATTTCGATGAAGACATCGTAAGACCCAAAAGGTAACACATTTAAATTAACATTAATTCATGGATTTGCTACCTCAATAGGACAATCAATTACTTTGGTGGTCTTCCTCCTTTTTTCCCCGATTTCCAATTGAACTAACTAGGGTTTCCTAAATTTACAAGTATGTAATTGAAATTTCTCAATGAATTTAGAGTTGACATAACTTAAATTGGCTCCTGGGTCTATCAAAATGAACACAACCTGGTTTTGAATCTTACCTTCCAACTCGATCATAGAGGGTTGGTACTTGGCTTGATGATCAACTGAGGCTGCATTAATCCTTGGTATGTTGTGCGCTACTTCACCCACTGTGGAGGCTTGAATGTTAGCAACATGTTCGATTATGGAACGGTGACGACAATTTTTATAACAATGAGGCTTGCCGCAACCCCAAAATTTTAGTGGGGCATTCTGCTATTGCATAAACTCAGGTTTGTTGGAAACTTCCATCTGCCTTCTCTCACCTTGTGATTTTATTTTCTGTTGATTCCTTCTAGTAAATTTTTTGTACTGATTCTTATACATACCCCTGGTGCTTCTTGTATCCACATTCTTCATATTCTGAAAAAAAAAATTGTGATTTTTTTCCAACCCAACCCTTACCGCCTTCTCCTTTTTATTTCATCTATTGATAACAAATTCGTGATTTCGGATGGCATCATCCATGGTTTTGGGATTATCAAATTCCATTTGTTCTTTCAAGAATGTGAGTAAGATGCTCATGAACTACTAAAACTTCGTCTTTTCCTCCCGAATGTAAGGTACATACCTTAACGGGGACGAAAATTTTCTTACATAATCAACCATAGTGAGTTTCCCCAAGCGGATATCATGATGTTCCTTCACCTTATCATCATAGAATCACTCCGTTAAATAATTCTCTTTGAAATGTCTTTGTAAATCTCCCCAAGTCACGCCCTGTTCACTAATTGCATGTAAAACCTTAACTTACTCCCACCACAATGTAGCCTTTCCCTGAAGCTGATAGATGGCTAACCTTGCTTTTAGGTTGTCATCATATTTGTAAATATGGAAGTATTTATTGATATTGATTAACCAAGCCTCAACAACCTCTTCTTTCTCTCTGTTAAAAGTTAAAGGCTTAATTTTCTTAAACTCTCCTTTCAACTCTTCTCTGCATTATGTCTACTCTCTTTCTACCTTTCTCTCACTGTGTTCACAACATACGAGTAATTATTAATAAAATTCCCAAACATGCCTTAGTTTTGTAACTTGGGCTCTGATACCACTTGTCACACTCATGGGTACATTATACTAACTTACCCAATTACACAACAAAACAAAAATTTATGTATAGGAATATAACTAAAGTAATTTATTATATTGCCAAATATTTACACTACAAGTATTATTTGGGTTTATATTTTAATCAAAATTCCTTTGCACATATTACCATCACTCTTATGAGATTTTCAGTTGCACAAACTATAAGCTACTTGTGGTTGTTCATAGGAATTTATATATTACCCTTGCCAATCAATGGAGCAAAAGTTGGAATTACGTTTTATCCATGTTGTAAACATTTATGTGTTAATTAAAGGGAAGGTACTTAAGGTTTTCGGTGTATCTATACGCATTAATGCTATGGTTATGAAACAAAATTACATCTGGCACTAGAAATCTCTAGAGTTTGTTGTCACTTCAGAGGCGGGTAGTGTGTTCCAGGTGGAATGATCCTCGCGGTCCATTCCTAGGGTTGGCATCGGACGACTCTGCTCACAGGAAGGCAGTTGATGGAAACTGTATGGCTCCGAGCTCCTCCCAACACCACCATTTTGTCTGCTGAGCTAGGCTTTCTACTCCATTCCGGGTTCAGTCCTACTATTTTTTTCTACAAGAGAGCTACCTCCTTTCTGCCCGACTGTGTAGTCAAACTATGTGTTATTTACCTTTCTGGAGGTCTGTGTGAACTCGGTTATGGTCTTGGACATGTGATTTAGAAGGTTTTTGGATGATTTCCACAATACTGAAGCAATTCAGCCAAACTCTCACGCTCCAGGTAATAATTTATTTTTCCTCTATCGCTATCATACACCTGGGGTTTTGGTTTCAAGTTTCTATCTATCTCATGTAACCATTGTTCTTTTCTCTGTGCCAAGTCGGTCAATCAGCAAATCAACTTCTATGCTTTCCATAGGTGAATAATCTGTTGATAAGTGTTTAGGAAGGTTTTTACATTTCTTGAATTCTGCGTTCTTAGACCTTGGATAACCAGTTTCCTTGTCTCCTTACAGGTGCACATCTTGTGCTTAAACAAATCCCTCACCTATGTTGCGACTTCGGAAGTTCAATATACGGTTTTCTGAGGCTTGCTCACTTGCTTGTTCCAGGTTTTTATCAGTTACATTAGCCTATTCTGACAGGGGTCGGCTATACTATACTATTATTGTTTTCTTTAAAAGTTGAGTTAGGGTTATGTTTGCCTTAGGGTTTCACGGACTTGGCCAAAAAACTATTATTAATAGAGGCTTTTCCTTTAAAGTATGATTGATGGTCTTTCTACAATGTATTCAGTTCAAAAGGAGGTTGAAAGATTGTATTGTCGTGAATGATTTGAAACATAGTTTATAGATTTTCTTTGCAACTGTTGGGCCAAGGTTTTTGATATTTAATGCTCTTCGTGAATGCTTGGAATAAATTAAAGGTTTATACTATTCGATTCACTAAATGCTCCTCTTTTGATTTGTATGCAACATATTACCTTACATTTATGTTATTTTATATAGTTTCCTGATTACTTCCTGGCATCTGGGGTTTTTACTGTGTTTTTGCTCTTTCTAGAAATTCATATATCCTATTTCCTTTTTAGGCTTTACATGCATTTAATATTACTGGAATTATTTTTCAAATGGATATTACTTAGAGTAATGTATCCTAGGGTTTCCATTTACATTCTTCAGTGGAATAGAAAGTGAATCTCTCATTCCGGGTAATGGTTGCTCGAAATTATTTAAAAACTCATTCTCTGGTTTCAGTAATTCATACTCATGTTGGGAAGGACTGTGTCAGCGTGACCCTTAGGGTTACAACGACGCTAACCCTTCCCCCATACTGCTAATGTTTGTATTACAGGTATTTAGTTGACTAGCTCAAGAAAACCCCTCTGCAAATATCTATTTTCTGACAGTGTCCTGTCAAAGCTTTCACTTATTTCCTCCTCCTAGGCTATTTGCCTCTTTCATCTGAGATTTTCTCTTTTATCTCTATGGAGAGGGGAATAATTGTTTCTTTCAATGGTTTGGAAACTAATAATTTTTTTAGAAGATTTTTTCTTTTCTTTCTCTTACCAAATAGAATACTTTTCATAAAACACAATTTAATAATTATTTATTCAATTTTCATATTTTCTCTCCACCTTTACCAACATAGTTACCAAATTTAATCATAGTAAAAACAAAAACACATAAAAATTATTTAGAAGATCATGAGTGTTACATGTAGTTTAATTTAAATATAGTTAAATTACAATTAAAAAACAATAAAAACATAAAAACAAAAATAATAAAATTAATTAATACAAAATTCTTAAATTTAAAAAATAAAATAAATAAATAAATAAAAATAAAAATAATTATTACCCATTACCTTTTTTGTTTCTTATTTAAAATGTTTTTCATGAAATTTCAATATAAATCTCCTGCAATAAAATATAATATTTTCAAATATTAATATTGACAATTTCATTTTTCTTTATAAAACTACAAATAAACACAATCTTATATCAAACTTATCTATAAATCCATAAATCACTAACGAAGACATCCAACATATAATTATACCTATTATAAGATTAAGAATCCTTACCTAGTTTAAATGCCCTCTACAAAGAATTCACAAATCGTATGTTAGTGACATGATTTTATAAATAAATTATTTAATTTATATTAAAAAATGATAAATAAATTTTTTAAATTACACTTTATTAATTTATATCATTATATCATTTTTATTATCATTAAGATATATTCCGAAGGTCTAGTTTTTTTGGGTAAAAAATTTAAATGAAGTTTAATATAGTTGAAATGCATAGACCGAAGACTTGGTTAGTGTCACTTTACGATAAGTATCCTTAGCAACATTGGGTGTACTGATATTTTTTACACTATCCTGTGGTCCAAAAGACTTCAATATTGAATATGTATTAATTATTTTGAAATCTCGGATATTTGATAATGTATACTTATTATTAGTTTTTGTCCGAGGGACTATATATTTGTCTTGAAATCAAAGTCCGTTAATTTTCAATTATTTCGTTGAGATTTTGTAAATTTAAACAACGTTTCAATAAAATGTTGAATATTTTTATTTTTTTTAAATTAAAAAATTTTGGTATTTTTATTTTTTTGTAAATTAAAAAATATTGGTAGAGAATTTTTGAATAAAATTGTGTACAACCTGTGATATGTCCAACGTTACTTTATCCACCATTAGGGACCGAAGCGAGTCTTATGAGTTACTTCACCCATCATTAGGGATCAAAGTCAGGGTTATGAGTAAACGAGTGCTAGAGAGCCTATTAATAAGAAGATTTTTGGTTGATGTATTTGATGGATAATTTAAATGTGATTTTTTTATTTATGGTTAGAAATAGTAGATTTGGGATTTAGATTTTTATTTTTAACCAAGAAAAGGACAAAAAATGAAATGAAAATGGATAAAAATAGTTAAAGTTGTTAGTTAGATTGTATTAAATTAATAAAATTAATGACAACTATAACTGAATTGTATAAAGTAATGACCACAACTTTAAGATAAATTAGATGAAATTAGCTTGAAATAAATTAATGAAATTAATAACAAAGATAAATAAATTATATAAACTAATGACAACAAATTCAAGATATGTTAGTTGAAATTGGCGAGAAGAATTTATAATATAAAAAGGGAAATGGGATTAGCATAAAAATTCTTGGAATAATGAATAAGATAAATTATTTAGAATATATAAAAGGCTAAAAGGGGGATAGAGATCAATTCGATTCTATATTGTGTAAAGATACATAAAGCTTAGACATAAGAGAATATAATATGATTGAACTATCAGGAGAGAGATAGACAATAATTAAAGGAAAGGTTTAGATAAGGGAGAAAAGAGGTGGGTGGGGGTGGGAGTGGGTGGAGGGATAGAAATCAAGATAGGGTTAAGACTCAAAGGGTAAGATGGTGGATGAAGAGCTCCCAAGAAAGGCTTAGCCTGTAACCATCCTCCCTATTGAAGTTATTAGGGTTCTTCTCTATTTCAAGGGCTCCAATCACTCAATTTAAAAATAATTTTCTAATTTTTGGAAATCTTATTTATAATTTTCCAATGGTTGAGCGAACCTCGATGTGACATAATTCCTCTAGTGGAGGGATTTTAATTTCAGTATTTGTTAGTGTCTAACAAATCATTTTAAAATAAAAAGTCTAATTTTGTGAGTGGTCATTCCGACGGTGAGTGCTACGACACTGACACTACTAGTGCATTGCCCAATGATTCTAGGATTGACGTGGTTGCAAGTCACTTATGTAAGTGGGGAGGGGGAATGGGGGTTGAAAATGTATGTAAAGGAAGCTCAACTAAGTGCATTTGTGATTTCATTTTTTTCATTTAAATTGTTATTATCCAATAATTAATGAAGTGTCTTTATAATGTGCATGAGAAAGAAACGTTTCGCGGGAGAACAGGTGTCTGGAATAAGGAACATAAACAATATCCCTCCTGCACATTTCTACCACACACCTATCTCTTTCATTGTGCGTAAGTCCAAGCAATGATAAAGTTAAAAATTTAATATATTTGATTAAAAAATTTGTGTAGCGGGGAATTTGTGCAAAGGTGCGGAAGGAGAAACATGGACATTGGCATTGAAGGGAGTCCTAGTGCATTTGTCTCTTATTTTATTTGAACCCTTTTGTTGAAAACGTAACTAGTCATAATGAAATTCAAATGTACTATTGATGTAATTATTATATTCATTATTAATGTTTTTTTTTCTAGTCAAAGCATGTTCTTCATGCTTCTAGGGTTTATTGAGTCAAAAGAAGATTTATTTTGAGTCAAAGAAAATTTATTGATTCAAAGTCCCATTTTGACTATTTTTAAGGGAAAAAATTATTTTATTTGAGTCAAAAAAGTCAAATTGTCATCAACAAGACCAAATCTACCTTGCTTTGACAAGTTGGCCTAGAAGAGGCACCGATTTGACCTTTTGGACAATGATATATACAAGACACTTCGACCTCATTTGCTCACTCAACTCACCATCACTTTACGTGCCAAATACAAGAAGAAAAAGAGAGAAGTCAAGGGAGAGAGAAGAAAAGTCTAAGGAGAGAGAATTTGGGTGTTTTTTTTTCTTGCATTTTGTTCAATGTGTGAAGGTTCTGGGGAATATTATGAAAAATCGTAGGTTCGAACTTTGAGATTAGACTAAATTTATTGAGGTTTGACCAACGTTTGACTTTTGTTGACTTTAACTTGGTGGAGGAGCTTTGAAGGAGGGATGACTTGGCTCTATGTGGTAGTTTTTGTCTTGGTCTTGGGCCTTGGATATCTTACTTTGATATAATACTATAACAAGAGGATTGTTTGGGTTTTTCCCCCTTGTGGGGTTTTTCCCTCTCTTGGAGCCTAATTTCTTGTTGATGCAGCAAAAAACTGCAATTTACATAAAACCACGTGGACCTGTGGGTTATGGACCCATGTATACATTGGAAGCATTTCAATTAGTGGACTTCACAACATCAAAATGAAACTCAACCGCAATATAACAAATATTGCAGTTCTATCAACTCACACTCCAACCCGCATCGCCAACTTAGCTTCCTTTCACAAATCACAACATATACATTTTGCACTGCGCACAAAATAAAATTTACCATCGTTCGCCATAACTCTTATCTCTTGCGAAGTGCGAAGTAGCGCTGAGCTGACACGCGTCCTCCCGATTTCACATTGCAACTATTCAAATTGACTTGCGAACTCTTTAATGGTAACCGCTATGTAGTGCGATGTGCGATATCGCTCAGACCTCGGCCAACGCATGTCTCGTCCTTTTCACATCGCGAGTTAAATCATTTAACTTGTGAAATCTTCATATATAATTTAAACAATTACCGATGCGCGATGCTACACAGTCTCTCCTGTTGTGATTGAAACTATCCACCGTTGATATGTTCTTAGATCCAACGGTTATCCCGTTCGCTTATCTGTGGAATTCGGGGGAAGTTCATAGGAACTTCGTCCCTCGCTCCTTCTCACGCACTTCATCAATTTACAGGAAATTTACATTTATATAATAACACTCAAATACAAACACAAATCCATATATACAACAATGCATAAACTCATTTATATTCATAACTCAATTTCAGGCTAAGGCCTCACGGCCTGAATCACACTAAAGCCCCTATGGCTACATTGTGTACTCTCTATTCTATCTCTCCCCACACACAACATAGACTCACTTATAAATGAATTTACAAAGGGAGTGAATCGTTTAAGATCCATGAGTTTCTCCCATAATCGCTCAACCAACCCTAAATCTCTCTATGGAAAATAATTAATACAAGATAATCAAGTCTTCTAGAGACTTATCAATTCCATCAATTTAGCTCTATTTGAACAAAATTTTCCCCAGTTTACAATGATTTTCCATGTTTCACCTTTCATAACATTGAATTTGAAATATGGCCCGATTCTCTTGCATCAGACTCCCAAGGTAAAAAAAAATTTATGACCTCTTGGTCATATTCCTCCTTCATCCCTTAGCAATTCTACCCACATCCTCTGTGGAATTTCCTTTATGATATTTCTATGAGCTGCAACAAAACCTTTGCAGTAACAAGTCCTCCTTGCTACACGATACCTCACCAAGCTTCTCCCCTTTGACCTCAGTCCTTCGGCATCTCTCTGGTTCTCTCTTCTCTGGAACCATTTGAGAATTCCTTGCTCTAGGTTGCTGCAATATTCTCACTAGCACAACAATATAAAGACCACAAACTCACTAATCTTCAACATAACTATACCTCCTTCTTTTGCACACAAAATCTTTCTCGTAGGAAACCTTTCCCTGCTCTAATACCGCTTGATGTAGCAAAAAACCACAATTAACATAAAACCGCATGGACCTATGGGTTATGGGCCCACGTATACATCAGAAGCGCTTCAATCAACAGACTTCACAACATCAAAACAAAACTCAACTGCAATATAACAAATATTGCAGTTATATCGGCACACACTCCAACCTGCATCGCCAACTCAACTTCCTTTCACAAATCCAAACATATACATTTCGTACCGCACACAAAATAACATTTATTGTCGTTTTCCATAACACTTATCTCTTGCGAAGTGTGAAGTAGCGCTAAGCCGACACGCGTCCTCCCGATTTCGCATCGCAACTATTCAAATTGACTTGTGAACTCTCTAATGGTAACCGATATGTAGTGCAATGTACGATATCGCTCGGACCTCGGCCGACACATGTCTTGTCCTCGTAAAAACGTGAGTTAAATTGTTTGAATTGCAAAATATTCATATGTAATTTAAAAAATTGTCGATGCACGATGCTACACAGTCTCTCCTGTTTCGATTGAAACTCTCCATCGTTGATCTATTCTTAGATCCAACGGTTCTCCTGTTCACTTATCTATGGAATTCGCATTACAACACAAATATACCTCTGCCATACTTTGTCTATGGTGAAGTTCATAGGAACTTCGTCCCTCACTCCTTCTCACACACTTCATCAATTTACAGGAAATAAAATTCAAATAAACTTAACAACAAGCTCTATCTTTGTTCATAAGCATCTTCTGCAAATCAGATCTGAACTGAGACATTAATTCTAATGCTACAGAACTAAAACAAGAAAATTGATTTATTAGTTAAAAAAAAAAAATTAAAATCTTATAGCTCTCAGGGGGGCCTCCTGCGAGTTGTAATCAAGAAACAATCGTAGATTCTACACACACATTTGAACACAATGCATAGGGAAACTAACAAGTTTGAATTAATAGTGATCAAGGGTGCTTTAAACAAATAATAAATTATGTCTTCATCGTGCCGAGAGGTAGATTTATAAACTCTTTCAAATAATTGTTTAGAGAATTACGAGACTATCCTACTCGAAAAACACTTAAAATAATATGATATCATGATTTCCTCGTGATTTTATATCAAAGAAGAAAATTAGGAGGCAAAGTATCTTCTTCATTAATTTCCTTGCTTGTCTAGTTCGCCTTCATCTCCTTCTTCGTTGGTTGACTTCCACGTTGAACTGGCTTGTATGGCATCCTTATCATTGATTTGGATCATGGAGATAGGAAAACATCGTTATGCCTGTTATTAGCCTCCTGTCCATAAATTTTTTTCCTCAGCTAGAGTTTCGGAACCCATAGAACGTTCGATTAAGCTGTAGAATCACTCATTAGTTGCAGAATTGATGCAATTCGGTAGCTTGTGCAAATGTTAAATAATAAATAAAAATGAAACTATGAAATAAAATATGATTAAGTACCTGTTGTTGCCAATAACCTTGTAAACTGATGCTCAATTAGAATTATTAAGATAAAAAAGAAAGATAATGGAGTGCAAGAAGGTTTTCAAAAAGTGATAATTTCAATCTTCAACATTCCCCCACACAGAAGATACTGCATGTCCTTATGCAAAAAATTTCAAAATTTGTAACCTTTCTCTATCACTGAGCTACCTATGAGGCCTGAGCAAGAACATCTAAACTAGTTCTCTTTACTTTTCTAGTACTGGCTCACATCCTTGGTTTCTTCATTAGGATCATGTACTACAAGCTTATGACTTTTCTCTTAAGAAATTTATTTTTAGATTTCAACTTCTTATTTTTCTTATACCATAAACCAAGATGTAGAAGAATGTTGTCATTTTGAGTTCTCCGAATTTAATTTTGTAGCTTTAGTGGTTCATGTTCATGCTTCACATATTTATTCAATACTTCCAACTCATATATTTCTTGCTTAAGAGTGTCTTCAACTCTAGGTTCTTCTGGAGGATTGAAATGGATTTCTTCATCTAAAATTTCTTCTAGGTTTGAAGATGACTCAACAATTTTTCCTATAGCTTTTCATTCCAGAGATTCTATCTAGCCATAGATTTCTTGCTGGACATGGTCAATTTCCAGGGTTTTCCTAGCTGGGCTTGCAACTGGTGATAGAACTCTTGGTTCATATTCTTCTTCTAAATCAGTAAATCCTGGAGATTTCTCAGATTGTTCAAAAGTTGTTTTTTTAAGTCTTGCAATTCTTCTTACTTTCATTGGTGAGTTTTCAGTAGTGAGAGGATTCTTTTTCTTATTAACATTTCCTTGGTTTGTTTCTCTCTTGGATTTACATTCATCTTTATTGTTGGCTTTCTTTCTTCTAACATTTTTATTCTTAAGCTTTTATAATACATTTGCAAGAGGGATTTCATCATCTGAATACTCATTTTGTTGTGTTTCTTATGCAGGTGAGCTTTTCTTAGTGTTTGAGGGAAACTTTCTTATACTCTTCCTTGTTTTAGCACTCGATTCATCTTCCTTGAAATGATTTCTAATAAAAAAATCTTCCCAGTTATCCCCTTTGCTTTTCAAATGAGATTCAATTAAAAATTTCACTAACCCATGAATCGGGAAAATTTTAAGGATGGAAAACTATTTTGAAGTTTAAAAACATGGCGAATATCACTAGTCCCTAATATGCAAACTATAAAATGTTTATTGATATATTTGTAAAATTATTCAAATTTATAATGATTTCATATATACTCTGTATATAATCTTGGTGATTTTTAAGGAAAACTAATCTTACAATGTAAAATTTGGGCGAATCATTTTTATAAAATATGGAAATTGGCGAATCTTTTTTTTTGGAAAAATCATAGAAAATTAGCCCAGCGACCAATATTAGCCCCTAAAATTTTCCATGCCCATGATGATATAAAGCATTGTCAATGAACTATATTTTTCTAGAGAATCTTAGCCTCCATTTTTCTTAATCTACAAAGCAGGAAATATGGCAAATTGATTTCATTACCATCAAAAAAGTTCATCATTAAGCGAGCATGGTAAAATAACATATTTCCGAATCTACCCTCACAGGTTATGAATTTCTGAATAATTAGTAGCAAATTTCTCCATTTAGTCTTTAAGTTTGTGAATGGAATTCCTTGAAGACATAGATATCCATAACTGGTTTTCTAAGGAAGACCTCCCACTCTTTTTCTTTAATATTTCAGTTCTTAAACCAACTCTCAACTCTCTCTGTTTCTTGGAAATATGGTAGCTTCTGCCACGAATGACTCTGTCAAATCTAATTTAACATCCCCATATCTCAACTTCTATACCATCATAAGCCCGAGCAAATGATTTCATGACTTCTTTATCGTGGCCATCAAAAATTTCAAAGAACTCCAACCCCTGTGCTTGTTGCAACTACTGTTTCAACTGTGGGTTTGATTTAAGAAATTTAGCCCCATTCGGCTCCGAGCGTACAATGACTCCCATGTTGACTCCCTTTTTGACAGGATTTTGGAATGAATTTGGTTATGGAGTAGGTCAAGAGGACGAAATTTGGGTAACAGGTGAAGTGTTCTCGACAATGAAACATGTTGAAGTTTGCAACAAGAAACAATAAAGGAGGCATCCTGAAACACCATCCTTGATCCTAGTTGGAAAATAATCACCTAAACTAGGTGGGGCCCACACAGGCTATTTTTAGATGTATGTCTATTTTTAGACATGGTGATCATATTTCAGAAGTTGCAGGATGCTATTTGTGGATGGTTGGTCAAGTTGGAAAAATAGATGAAATTTTATTTTTAGAATATTGGGTGAAGTTTATTTATAGATCGTCCATCTAAAAATAGATTCATGTTGATTATTATTAGCTCTTAATAATAATCTGATAATAAACAACAAATTATTATCTTGGAGCACTTTATTTCAGTATACAGATTTGGAAAATCAGCGGGCTAAAGGAATTATGCAATTCCTAGGGTTGGCTGGTGGTTCATGCATGGAGGACTCAATTAGAACTAAAGTGGAAAAGTTATGACATAGTGTTGGGTTTGTGTTATATTCTTTCCATGACTAGTCACGCGTAGGGGTTCACAGAGGGGGCAGTAGCCCCCCCTGTCGAGGTCCGGGGCAGTGCCCCCGAAAAATATTTTGGTCCTTATTTTCCAGTGGGCGGACCCGCCCATGGTTTTGTGCATGGGTTTGCACATGGTTTTGGGGCATGATGGTTTTCAGCCCCTGGTATTTTTTAGATCCGGTCAAGGGAACTACGGTTATGTTCTAATCCAGGGTTAATGGATTGGGGTTTATTTATGCTTCATCATTTATATATATGTGTTTTAACACTAAAAGGAATATAATAAAAAATCAAGTTGGTCGTCCCGATTTGGGATCCAGGGGAAAATCTCTGTGTTTATCTGTTTTATGTTTTATGCTCTCGCTATTGTTTATTTTCTGTCTTTAAGATTCATTTGCAGATATTTTATGTATAGGGTTAAAACCTACAATTGGTATCAAAGCAGTTTCGGCTTCAAGGGGATGCCTTTGCTACTGAGGGTTTTTTTGCTTGGGCTTGAGGTAGACCCTGTTCAGTGGGAGATCTGTGAGATCAATTCTTGTGGTGAAAGAAGATGGCGAGCGACGAGAAGATAAAGATCGAGAAATTTAATGGTCAGAGTTTTTAGTTGTGGAAGCTCAAGATGGAGGATCTGCTGGTGGATAAAGATCAGTGGATCATGGTAGATCCAGGTACTAAACCAACAACAATGTCAGATGAAGACTGGAAGAAGCTAGATCGGAAGGCAAAGAGCACAATATGCTTGTGTGTCTCAGATTTAGTATTGTTGAATGTATCTGGGGAAGCTACGGTGAAGACCTTGTGGGAAAAACTTAGGACTTTGTACCAATCTAAGTCTCTAGTGAATAAATTGTTCCTGCGGAAAAAGTTGTATAACCTGAGGATGAAGGATGGAGACTCGATGACAGAGCATCTGAACGCCTTCAATACTGTGGTAAGTCAGCTGTCATCTGTTGATATTAAAATCTTAGATGAAGATAAGTGCATTATTTTTTTGTGTTCTCTACCAGACTCGTGGGACAGTCTAGTAACTTATTGCAATAGGTAGCAATACAACTACCTTGAATTTTGATGACATTATCTCAGCCTTGCTGTCGGACGAAACGAGATGGAGAAATACGGAGGGCTAGAATGGAGATACCTTATCTGTACGAGGAAGGTACCAAAACAAAAACAACAATAAGGTTTCAAGTGGGAGATCTAAATCTCCTGGAAATTTTGTAAAGGTGTGCTGGAAATGCAGAAAGGAAGGGCACTACAAAAAGGACTGCAGATATAAAGCTCCTGAGAAAGGAAAGGGATTTGATGATGCTCCTTCTGTAGAGGAAAAAACCACCTCGGATGAAGGTGGGGATGTGTATTTGGCTTCTTCTTCAAATACACATGTAGATCATGAGTCATGGTTGATTGACTCGGGTGCATCCTTTCACTTCACTCCCCATAGGGAGTGGTTCTGCGAGTATGAGAAATATGATGGAGGTGATGTCTTCTTAGGTGATGATAGGAAGGCCAAAATTGTTAGACGTGGAAAATTCAAGCTGAAGCTACAAGGTGGAAGGATTAGAACACTTCTTGGTGTTTTGCACATTCCTACATTGGCTAGAAATCTGATTTCTGTAAGAAATATGGATGATGCAGGTGTAAAAAATAGTGTTCGAGAAAGAT
The DNA here is from genome assembly GCA_034641835.2 of Pinus albicaulis. Lineage (NCBI taxonomy): Eukaryota > Viridiplantae > Streptophyta > Pinopsida > Pinales > Pinaceae > Pinus > Pinus albicaulis. The sequence goes on along the minus strand of CM076570.1, from coordinate 787,720,824 downwards.
ACCTATAAGATGGTTCAGGGATCACTGGTATTAATGCGGGGAGTTCGGATTGGAACTCTATACAAGCTTCAGGGCAGCACTAATATTTTTGGGTGCAACATTTCTGTGGTTCCCGAAAGTGACGCAGAAAGCGAAAAGCCTAGCTGTCTCTGGAGAAAAGACCATGCTATGGCATCAAAGTCTTGGACATATTGGAGAGAAGGGCCTTAGGATACTGCATAGAAATGGTATGGTAGAAGGTATGTCTAATTTCTCTTTGGATTTCGATTTCGGTGAACATTGTGTATATGGGAAGCAGAATCGAGTGAGTTTTCCTTCTAGTGCTAAGAGGGCAAACAAGATATTAGAACTTGTGCACAGTGATGTGTTTGGACCTGTGTCATTTCCATTACTGGGAAAGTCTGTGTACTATGTTTCATTCATAGATGAATTCTCAAGGAATACATGGATATATTTCTTGAGGAAGAAATCTAAAGTCTTTGACAAATTTAAAGAATTTAAGGCTCTGGTGGAAAACCAGACAGAGAAGAAGATAAAGGTGCTGAGGACAGATAATGGTGGGGAGTTATGCAAGAAGGAATTTGAAGAGTTCTGTAAGAAGTGTGGTATAGCACGACAGAAGACTACTCCATACACACCTCGGAAAAATGGAGTTGCAGAAAGAATGAACAAAACGCTAATGGAAAAAAGGAAAGAAGCATGTTCGGTGGGTAAGTGTTAGGACAAAATTAGGCGAGCGATGGAAGTGCATGTTACTTGGTTTACCAGATCACCTTCATCGGCATTGTAGGATAAGACTCCACATGAGGTATGGACTAGTAAGAAACCCTCTCTTTCACATCTGAGGGTATTTGGATGTGATGCATATGTACATGTTCCAAAGGAGAAAAGGAGCAAGTTGGATAATAAATATGAATGGTGCATATTTATTGGGTATAAAAATGGTTTAAAGGGTTACAGGCTTTGGAACCCAGAAACAAGGAAGGTTGTGTACAGCTGATATGTGGTGTTTAGAGAGGTGAAAGATATTGTTAAACATGAAGTGCTGCCAAAGGAACCTGAGAAGATAGAGTTTGAGATAAAGGAGATGAATCAGACTCTACAATAGAAGAAGACTCAGAAGAGGAAGAGCCACAAACTCCAGCTGTGAGAAGATTAGTTCGGGAAAGAAGGCAACTAGAAAGGTATAATCCATCTACTTTCTATTCAATTTTTTCCTTAACTATAATTGATGATGATCCCAGAACTGTCAGGGAGGCAATAGATTCAGAGAATGGAAAAATCTGGAAGGAGGCCATGGTTGATGAAATGGAATCCTTGCATAAAAATGAGGCATGGGATCTGGTGGAGTTGCCGGCTGGAAGGAAGCCCATTGGAAGCAAATGGGTGTTTAAGAAGAAGATGAATGTAGAAGGCAAGGTGGAGAAATACAAAAGCTGGACTGAGATGAAATGTTATTTCTAGGTGTCGAGGTGGAGGATTTTGGTGATATTTTCTCTCCTGTTGCCAAAGTTACTTCTATTAGATTACTTTTATTTGCTGCTGCTGCATTTGATTTTGAAATAGAACAGATGGATGTGAACACAACATTTCTTCACAGGGATCTAGAAGAGGAGATCTACATGAAGCAACCTGAAGGCTTTATGGTGAAGGGTAAGAAAGAACTGGTATGCAGGTTGAAGACGTCTCTCTATGGGTTAAAACAGTCACCAAGGATGTGGTATCGGAAATTTGATACCTATATACGGGGACTTGGCTTCGCCAGAAGCAAGGAGGATCACTATGTTTATTTTAAATTAATTGGTGACCGTGTTATTTATTTCGTCTTGTATGTGGATGATATGTTGTTGATTGGAAATGAAAAAGAAATTATCCAACATTTGAAGACCCAACTGTTCTCCAAATTCGACATGAAGGATCTTGGTGCTGCAAACTATATTTTGGGCATGTAAATTAAGAGATTGAACTGGGCAAGGAAGCTCGGATTAAACCCGGAGAGTATATCAAGACTCTAGCATGAGTTCAATGGCAAGATAGTAAGCGGTAGTGTTCGATTCTGTAGGTGTAAAGTTGTCTGCTGAACAGTGTCCCAAGACATAAGAAGAAGAGGAGGATATGTTCCGTGTTCCATATGCAAGTGCAGTGGGTAGCCTAATGTATGCAATGGTCTGTACTAGACCATACATTGCACATGCAGTGGGAGTATTGAGCAGGTTTATGTCAAACCCGGGGAAGGGGCATTGGACAACAGTGAAGCGGGTTTTCAGATATTTACGTGGCACTAGTGATTATGGCTTGTGCTACCAGGGAAGACCAGGATTGGAAAGAGTGTTGGACATTCGTGGTTTTGTTGATGCAAACTAGGCTGGAGATCTGGACCAAAGAAGATCTACAAGTGGGTATGTGTTTGGTCTATTTGGAGGTGCAATCAGTTGGATGAGTAAAATACAATCTATAGTGGCTCTTTCAACTACAGAGGCAGAATACATGACAGCCACTCATGCAAGCAAGGAAGTAGTTTGGTTGCAGAGATTGTGTTCAAGTATGGGGTTGGTGCAGCAAGCTATAAGGATAGACTATGATAGCCAAAGTACAATTTTCTTGGCTAAGAACCATGCTTATCATTCAAAAAAAAAGAACATTGATGTTCAATAACACTTTGTGAGATATATGGTTGAAGCTAAAAGGGTATTGCTGGTAAAGGTGGACACTTTGAAGAATGTTGCAGATGCATTGACAAATTTTGTGAGCACTCAGAAGTTATCTTGGTGGAGAGAAACAATGGGTGTTGCAAAGATGGGCTAATGACTCAGCTCTCCTGTGCCCCCCTGCGGAAAGAAAAAAACAAGTGGGAGAATGTTGGGTTTGTGTTATATTCTTTCCACGACTAGTCACGCGCGGGGGGATAACGGGGGGGTGGTAGCCCCCCTTGTTAGGGTTCGGGGTAGCGACCCAAAAAAAAATTTTGGTCCTTATTTTCGGTGGGCAGACCCGCCCATGGTTTTTTGCATGGGTTTGCACATGGTTTTGGGGAATGATGGTTTTTGGCCCCTGGTATTTTGTAGATCTGGTCAAGGGAACTACAGTTATGTTCTAATCCAGGGTTAATGGATTGGGGTTTATGTATGCTTCGACATGTATATATGTGTTGTAACACTAAAAGGAATATAATAAAAAATCAAGCTGGTTGTCTCGATTTGGGATCCAGGGGAAAATCTCTGTGTTTATCTGTTTTATGTTTTATGCTCTCACTACTATTTATTTTATGTCTTTAAGATTCGTTTGTAGATAATTTATGTACAGGGTTAAAACCTACACATAGTTGGAAAAGTAGTTCATGGAGTTATTATTTAGTTTAACTCAGTTATTGGAGTTAAACTCAGTTGAGCTAGTTGTATCTAGTCTAACTGAATGATACACTAGTGAGAGTGGAGTGAATTTATTAGTTAATTAATTCACAAATAATAACTCATTAATCAACTGAACAATACAACAGTTAACTACAGTGCATGTCAGTTCCAGTGGAGACCCAGTGGAGAGATAGGTGAAAGGGTGAGATATACTATCCGTTGTGACTACTAGTGATGTGTTAATTGCATCTACATATACATTGGAGATGCCAATGAGAATAACGAAGTCAAGGAGAGTGGGATTGCATCGAATTGGTATGTGTAATCAACTTGGATTGCGCAGTGGAGGCAGGCTATCAGGTGGCAAGAAATCAGTGCATGGATTTGCAAATTTCTTCTGATGACTGTGTGATGATTGATTGTATTGAGAGCTTGATGTACTAAGCTTTGTATGAGATTGTTACATGATTTCCATGATACATAATATTTGATATTTGGGGTTTTTAGCTTTAGGCTTTCTCGTTAAACAACTGTGTTATGTGCGATTTTTTTTATTGCTTCATGTGTTTGCAATTGATTTTAATTTCCGCAAAAGATTAACAGTGGAAGGATTTTGTATTTAGCAAGAAGATAAGATATTGTTAGATAAGGAGAATCTGGACATATGCATGCTTAATTTATATAATTTCTACATGGTATCGGAGCGGTGTTATAATTTTTCTACATGGTATGAGAGCAGGAATTAATTGGGTGCGCGAGATTGCAAAGAATATCTGAAAATTTTGCTGAAAATTTTTCAGAAACAAATAGCATATTTGGATTCCTTGCGAAAAAATACCCAAATTGAAAAAAAATATCGGTCGAATTGGAGCTCGGATGAGGGAGATATCATCAATTTAAAATCAGCTCTTTTGTTAGAAAATTTCGCGATGACTAGGATAATTACAATGTGCACGAGTTGGAAAAGGAAAGGTGTTCCTTAGACTCAAAGCCATGGAGCAAGCCAAGAAGGCTAGGATTCATGTGAAGAATCTCTATAGACTTGAAGTAGATGGGATTTCTACTGAGCTTCCTACTGTTGGGAAGTGCGAGAAAGCCATGCAATTGACGCTTGAGAGGGAGCAGGATTTGCATGCAGGTAAGAGTGAACCTCAGGATGTTGGGAAGCCACAAGATGAGGATCATGGAGTGGGAGAAACCACTCGTGCAGAGAAATTTCATGCCAAATGGGCAGAGGGAGTGCATGCAGCTATACCACCAGGTAAAAGGTGGGGTGACATGCATGGATAATCCAAGAAGAAATTTCTGGGCAGGATTCATTGAGATGGTGTGGATCTCATGAATTGAACCTGGCTATGAGGTTCCCATAGAGCAACAGTAGCATGATCAGTTAGTTGATGCGGTGAGATCGAGAGTGTCGCATCTTGGAGAAGCGATTCGGAAGTTGACTGGCAGGAGTGCAAAGTGCATGGATGCGGAGTTCAACAACGCAAAGGTTCCTGAAGACATGTGCAGTTGGTACCAATAGAAGTAGAAGAATTTGATGGTAAATGCATTATACTAATTCAATTGTTTGGAGGCTATTCATTTTCATAAGTGTTGCAGCAAGAGTTGCAGAGTGGATGCATGGAGTTGCATGTTGCATGCAAACACAGTCCTTTCTTGTTGAGAGGGAGTGTTGAAGTTTGCAACAGGAAATAGTGAAGGAGGCCTCCTGAAACATCTTTCCTGATCCTAGTTGGAAAGTGATCACCTAAACTAGGTGGGGACCACACATGTGATTTTTGTCGAAAAGTCTATTTTTAGACATATGGATCATGGTCTATGAGTTGCAGGATGCTATTTATGGATGATTGGTCGAGTTGGAAAAAATATATGGACCTCTATTTTTAGACATTGGGCGGTTTCTATTTTTAGACTGCCAGGCTAAAAATAGAACAATCAAATATTATTAACCCTTAATAATATTTAGACTATAAACAACAACTTATTCTCTTGGAGCACTTTATTTTAGTATACAAATTTGGAAAAATTCAGGTAATTTGTTTGAATGAATTACGCAATTCATAAGGGTTTACTGGAGTTCATGCATGGATGACTCAGTTAGAACTGAAGTGGAAAAGTTATGACCGATTTGGAAGAGTAGTTCATCGAGTTGTATTCAGTTTAACTCAGTTAGACTCAGTTGAGCTAGTTGTATCTAAACTAACTGAATGATACACTAGTGAGAGTGGAGTGAATTAATTAGTTAATTAGTTCACAAATAATAACTCATTAATCAACTAAACAATACAACAGATAACTACAGTGCATGTCAGATCTAGTGGAGACCCAGTGCAGAGATAGGTGAAAGGGTAAGATGGACTATCTTTTGTGACCATAGTGATGCATGAATTGAATCTACATATACATTGGAATTTCCAATGATAACAACGTAGTCAAGGAGAGTGGGATTGCATCGAATTGGTATTTGTAATCAGCTTGGATTGCGCAGTGGAGGCAGGCTATCAGGAGGCAAAAATCAGTGCATGGATTTGCAGATTTCTTCATGATAGTGTGTGACGATTGTATTTTACTGAGAGCTTGATGTACTAATATTTGTATGAGATTGTTACATGATTTCCATGATACATAATATATGATAGTTGGGGTTTTTAGCTTCAGGCTTTCCCATTAAACAACTGTGTTATGTGTGTTTTTATTGCTTCATGTGTTTTTAAATTGTTGATTAAATTTCCGCAAGAATTATAGTGAAAGGATTCTGTATTTAGCAAGAAGGTAAATATTATTAGATAAGGAGAGTCCGGATATATACATGCATATTGTATATAATTTCTACAAAACAAGGCCGAGTAGAATGGATATTATGTGAGGGATTGTGATGGTATGCGAAGGAAGTGGGATGATATACAGAAGAAATGGAGTGAATTCAAATGATAACAAGGTTATCATAATAGCTTCATACATTTTTCACAAGACATAGTTATTTTCGTTAAAACCAAAGACATGTCATAACGACGGTAATTATTATACAAAATGGCAGTAGTAACGGTTATTCATCCATTTATTTTCATAACTCAATGTTTTTCCCTTTATTATCTTACTAATATTTACATACATTTTATCTTGCCTTGATGATTTTTGGATTGCTTTTGTAGGTTGCTCAGGTTTCTTTATCTAAGATCTCCATTCAAGTTGCTTTGGCCATGATCTTCATTTGCTCTGGTTGTAATCTGTCAAGTTAGCTGCAAAATTTCATGAGAGCTGCAGATTATTGAAATTCTATAGTTGTCTTATTTTTCAAAAAGGGGGAATAAAAATAAATGGGACATGAAGAGGGAATTTAAAAAGAAAATCTCGGTTTTCGACTTAGATTTCTATATAAACATTCCAACAATGTTGGTTTTCATGGTAATATAATTTTATTTTTTTATCAATATATATATATATATATATATATATATATATATATAGTTTTTTTTTTTAAGAAAGCAGAAAGCAATTTTCAATTTAAGTTGGAGGGGAAGAATATTATTTCTTGACCAACTTCAAATCAAGATTATCTTGTATATTTCTAATGAAATCTTCCTTTGTCAATGGTTTATGATATATTCGTAATCTATGTTCATTTACAAGGAAATTTATATTTTCTTCATCAATGGTTTTAATTTTCACTGCTCCATTATCAAGGACAATTTCAACCTCATAAGGGCCAAGCCAATGAGTTTGAAGTTTTCCTTGAAAATCCTTAAATTTAGAATAAAAAAGTAATGCACAATATCCCGGCTGGAACTTTCTGTGATGATAAATTTATCATGCCATATATACCTTTGTTGTTGAACTATGTTGGTTCTATGAATAGAAACTTGTCGAATCTCATCATGTTCATTCAATTGCTCTATTCTTTGTTTTTGTGCTACTGATAAATCAAGACCCAATTTGACTATTTCTTTGAAGGTCTTTATTTGGAACTCAATAGGGAAAATGACTTATTTCCCATAAACAAGTTCATAAGGAGTATGCCTTGTTGTGTTTCTTCATTTGGTACGATATGCCCATAAAGCTTCTGGAAGATTTTCTAATCAATCCTTTCTATGCAGATGCACAATTTTGGTAAGAATTGCTTCAATTACTTTATTAGTTGATTCATCTTGTCCATTTTCTTGGGGATGATACGGAGTTGATTTCGGATGTTTGATTTTATATTCCTTCATTATCTTCTACGCCAACTTGGATGTAAATTGAGTACCTTGATATGTCACAATTTACCTTGGGACACCAAAACGAGTGAAGATATCCTCAAAAATAAATGAAACTAAAACATTTTCAGTAGAAAAAGGAAGTGATTTAGCTTCTATCCATTTAGTGACATAATCTGTACAGACAAGAATGTACATTTTTTTTGTCTTGATGGAGGATTAATTGGACCAAAAAAATCCAAAGCCCACTTTTCAAAAGGTTCAATAAGTACCTGAGGTTGTAGAGGCATCTCATCTGAAGGAACATGCTTTCCCATCCTATGACAAATATCACATCTCTTAATATATTATTTGGCATCTTTGAAAAGAGAAGGCCAATAATATCCTAAGACAAGGATTATGTAAGCAGTCCTTTTATCGGTAAAATGTCATCCACATGGTTCATCGTGACAATACTTTAAGATTTCTAGTACTTCATCCTCTCTGACACATCTTTGAATCATTAAATTAGGTCATGTTTTGTACAATTCTTCATTTAACCATGAATAAGATGCATTGGTTTGAATAAATTTCCTTTTCTCTCTAGGAGACTAATATGAAGGTAACTTCCTTGTAGCCAAATAATTAGCAATATATGCAAACCAAAGAGATTTGATAGATACTGCAAAAATATATTCGTAAGGAAAATCATATTTTACAGGAATATCCTTATTATCATTTAGGATTCTAGATAGAAAATCAACAACTGTATTCGATTTTCTAGACCTATCCAAAATAGCAATATTGAAGTCTTGTAACAACAATAACCATCTTGTAACTCTGCCATTAGTGATAGATTTATTCATTAAGTATCTAATTGTAGAGTGATATGTGTGATTTTTTTTTTCATGACTAGTGATATAATGTCAAAACTTATTTATAGCATGTACAACAACTAAAAACTCCTTTTATTTTACAATATAATTCAACTCTGTAGGAGTTAAATTTTTACTTGTATAATAAATGGAATATGGAGTCAAATATTTTTTTCCCAATACAACTCCTAAAGCTGTATCTAAAGCATAAATTAATATATGAAAAGGTAGGCTCCAATTTGGTCCTTTTAAGATAGGTGCTTCCAAAATCTTTTCTTTCAATGTTTCTAAAGATTTTTGGAAATCAGAATTCCAAATGAATTCACAATATTTTGTAAGCAAATTGAAAAGTGGAGAGGCTATCTTGGAGAAGTTGTTTATAAATATTCTATAATAACCAGTAAAACCAAGAAAATTTCTAATGTATTCTTGACAAGTAGGAACTGATAATTTGGAAATAAATACTAGTTTAGCTGCATCCACTTTAATTCCATTTCCTGAAATGTGGTGGACTAAAACAATTCCCTCGTTAAACATCGTAAAAAAATTTGCATGGCTTAAGGAGATTTTTGTTTCTTTACATTTAATGAGGATTTTTTCCAAATTTTCAAGAGAATCCTTGAAAGAATTTCCACAGACCGTAAAATCATATAAAATTCCACACAATCATGGATTAAATAAAAAAAAAATGCCTAGAACTGCCCTCTAGAATGTTGTAGTTGCATTGCATAATAAAAAATGAAGTATTATGTAAGAATACGTTCCCCATGGTCAGGTGAAAGTTGTTTTGTCTTGATCTTCTGGAGCTACTTGGATTTGGTTATATCTACTAAAACCATCCAAGAATGAAAAATACTTCTTCTATGCCAATTTATCAAGGACTTGATCTATAAAGAGAAGTGGAAAATGATATTTCAAGGTGGATTTATTCAATTCCCTAAAATCGATGCATATTCTCCATTTTCCATTTTTATTTGGAACAATCACTAATGGTGAGACCCATTGAATATCAGATATTGGATAGATAAAAGTTCACATTCAACAACTTTTGCAACTCCTCTTTAACAATTTCCCTTATATTTGGATTCATCCTCCTCTGAGGTTGTCAAATTGGCCTGAAATTTTCTTCAATATAGATATGATGCATACAAGTGTTAGGATCAATTCCTTTCATATCAATGTATTCCCATGCATAGGCAGAGGAATTTTCTTGTAACATCTTTATCAATTATTTCTTTTGAGATTCTTCCAAATTATTATTGATATTCAAAGTTTTTCTTGGAAATATTTATGTTAAATAATTTCCAAATTTCTTCTTATAATTCAAAGCCATTTGATGAGATGATAAATATTCAACATTACATTGTTCTTGAAAACCTTGATCTTGTTCACAATATAAGGAAGAATAATTATTATTCATCAAATTTAAAATATGATATTCCTCATCTATTTGTTAAGTAGAAAATATTGGTTTTATATCAAAGTCCTCACTATCATCATCTTTCCAAACTTCACTTTCTACTTCTATTGTTTTTTTTGTTGGAGGGTATAGTGTAAATTTCTTAGTAGAGCTTCCATCAGAGATAAACATATCACTAGATCTACAACTTATGAAAGCATCGGCTGTAGCTAACCACGGTCTTCCTGGAATCAATGGATGTCCTCCTAAATCATTCTTGGGAGTTAAAATCATAAAATCAACAGGATATTCCCAAGAATCTAAGGAGACATATACATATTTTAACACAACATTTGGTTTAATGACATATCTATATACTAACTGTAATAATGTTGTTGTGTACCGAAGATTGGAAAGTTTTAATTGATCCATAGTTTGTTTACTCATGATATTGATAGCTACTCCAAAATCAATCAATGTGTTTGGAATCTCGATACCATAAATGTGTGTTTTTACGACGGGGCTTCCTGGATCTAGATATTTCTGCACTGTTGGTTTTCCCATCATAATATTTGCAATTTTCCCAACTAACTTAATTTTTTAAATTTATTTATTTTTCCTTCTTGGTTTTTTAATGCTTAACTCCCTGATTATTCTTGCAAAAATTGGAATTTTTTGTATAGCTTGTAACAACGGAAATTTGATGCAAACATTCTTTAATTCATCTAGAATTTCATATTTAGGCAATACAATTTGTTTCTCTATTCCTTTGTCAAATTTTAGCCTTTCAAGAAAAGGTGGATTGTGATCAGAAACAAAAAGTTGCTCTGCAATTGGAGTTGAATTTATTGGAGTATCATTAGAATGTACAAGGGTACTCTATTTTTGAGAAATTTCTTCTTGATTAAGAGAATTTTGTTTCTCAAGGGGTTCATCTTCTTCTTGAATAACAACAGATGGTAACTTATTTTCAAAAACTCCACGAGATCTCAATTGGAAATTATTTAGATCTAATGGAGTTATCATGCAATCTTGGAAATTTTGACCTTCTATATTGTAGACAGGTTGTGAATTTTTAGTGTTTGGGTTCGGAAGTGGATGAGTAGGTAGTTGATTTGTTTTTGGGGGTATGATTTGGGTGGTACTGGAAGTGGTTGATTAGAATATTGAGTTTGTAATTGAGATTGTGGAAAAAAATTTGAATGAGTATAATATGGAGGTTGATATGGAATAAATGGTTGTTGAAACTGATTAAATTGAGGATTCTTAATAGGGTACTGCCAACCTTGTGTCCATATTTGATTTTGAGGTGGCCGAATTTTCCAAGGAATTGGGGTATTCCAATTTTTTTTAGGTTGTGCATATGATTGGTACTGAGGGGTAAGACCTTGCACTATATTTGGTTGTTGCCATGGTATTTTACAGATAAAACATAGTGACTCAGCTTGGTAGTTTTAGCTTCACTTTTCAAGACTGCTTTAAGTCCAGGGATTGAAGGGCATACATTTTTGTCATGGTTTTCTGCACCAATAGAACATATTTCCACACTATCAAGAGGGAATTCTCTTAGAGCATTCTTTCTGCATTTAGGACAAAAGATTGATAATGCAAAATTTTCATCTTTTTTCTTGTTTTAAATTTTAAGGGTATCCAGTTTCTGACTAAGACTCCCTAAAATATTTATTTTAAAATTGTCAAGAAAGTTGTCTATTTCTACTCTACTTACTATTCCAGCTGCAGATTTATTAATCCTATACATAACAGGATCTCTCAAATTTTTTCCACTTCTAGCCTCACCTCTTGAAATATGTGTACAACGTGCACAAATGTATCTAAATGATAATTGTGAAACATCTCCTTTACCCATTAAATTGAGAAGATATATCCACTCAACTCTAATGGCTTTTATCAAAAGATATTTAAAAGTTTCATCATCTAGAGTATGCACTTTAGCCCTTTTAACATTGTAAGAAAATATTTCAACTAAATCCTCAATATTTTCATCCTCTTTTTGCATCATTTTAAAGGCTTCATCTTTAAGGTTATGTGTCATACAATAATCTTTGTATTTTTCTAAGAACACATATTTCATTTCTTCCCATGTTCTTATGGTATGTGTTGCTAATCCCATAAACCATTTAAGTGTGTTGTATTTAAGAGTGGTTGGAAACAATTTCAATTTTTGAGAATCAAGCAAGTAGTCATAAGACCTACACAAAACTTAAAATTCAAAAAGAAATGTTTCAGGAACCTCATTTCTTACTCCATTGAAATTAGGGAGGATGGAGGGTGAGATATTCTTCATTGTAGTTGTGGTATATTCATCTAATATGGGAAATCCAAAAGGTTTTGGTACTCCTATTCCACCTCTTAAACCTCTTCCTCCAACTCCTCCTCTATTTCCCCATCTACCTCTTCCTCCTCCATTCCTATGTTCACCATTTACATTGTGTGCCTCTCCTTCCCCTTCTCCTACCATTTTAGATTCTTCAGAGCTTATGTAAGGTTCTATAATTTGGTTTTATATCTCCTCCTCTAATTCTTCTATCATTGGAATGTCAAAATACATTTCTTCCTCTTCTTCAGTGGGGACTTCTAGTTCTTGTCCTAGAATTTGTTCTCCAGTTAAAGATAGAAATATTACTCCTTCTGTTAAGGATGTAGGTTCTTCTCCTACAAATTCAATAGAGGAATTTGGTGAATCCCTAGGTTGGATCTAAGATCTAATTACCTCAAGAAGTATATTTCTACCTATCAATGATGGAATATGAGTTTCAGTGGATGGTGTGGCACTACATGGTCTTGGTGAGGTAAGTGGTGAGGTTGGAATTGAAATTCTACCTCTACTTATAAACCTACCCCTAGAATCTCTTTCCATATCCATAAATGTGTTTTTATCATTTTTTTATTATGAAAAAAAGTCTCCTAAATAATAAATCCTATATACACTTCCCTGACAACAACACCAAAATGTTTGGTAATTTAATTGATGTTAAATTACTTCATAAATTATCAACCAGGACTTGTAAATTGATGAAGTGTAAATGCATTGTTTGTGCTAGGACTTCTTATTAGTAAATAATTTTCAAATTATATTAGGATGTTTCATGCACATGCTTTTATCTAAAATTTATTCAAAGAAAAAATTATATAACCCTTGTAAAAATAAATCACACTTGCATAAATTAAATATTCACAAAAACTGAAATTAAATCTAAAACTACTTCACACTTTCATAGGAATGGAAACTAATTTTAATAATCAAATGAAAATATTCTCCACGCCAGAAAATTAAAATTAAATCCTTACTAATAGAAATGGAATTAAGTCTTAGGTTTGAATTCAAAATGTCACACTTGGAAAAAACAAATCTCACATTGTCACACTGTTATACTAACAAAAAATTTATAGCAGTATATTTCTAATTGCAATTTGAAATCAAATTAATCCTACTCTAACATCTACATGTGCACGAGAATCCTTTTCTTCATTCACACAATAAATTGATCAAATGTATGAAAGAAACTTCAAATAGACTTAACAACAAGCTCTATCTCTGTTCATAAGCATCTACTGCAAATTGAATTTGAACTAAGAGATTAATTCTAATGCTACATAACTAAAATGAGAAAATTGAGTTATTAGTTAAAACAAAATTAAAATATTACAGCTCTCAGGGGGGCCTCCTATGAGTTGTAAGCAAGCAACAATCCTAAATTCTACACACGCATTTGAACATAACACATAGGGAAAATAACAAGTTTGAATTAACAGTGATCAAGAGTGATTTAAAACAATAATCAAGTCTGTATTCATCGTGTCAATTGGTATATTTATAACCTCTTTCAAATAAATGTTTAGAGAATTACAAGCCTATCCTACTCGACATAGACTAAAAATAACATAAAATAATATGATATCATTATTTCCTCATGATTTTCCATCAGAGAAGAAAATTATGAGGCAAAGTATCTACTCCATTAATTTCCTAGCTCGCCTAGTTCGCCTTCAGCTCCTTCTTCGTTGGTTGACTTCCGTGTTGAATTGGCTTGTATGGAATCCTTATCATCGATGTAGATCATGAAGATAGGAAAACATTGTTATGCCAATTTTTAGCCTCCTGTCCATACATTTCGTTCCTCAACTGGAGTTTTGGAACCCATAGAACCTTCAATTAAGCTATAGAAACGATCATTAGCTAAAAAATTAATGCAATTCAATAGCTTATGTAAATATTAAGTTAAATAATAAAGAACAATGAAACTATGAAATAAAATATGATTAAGTACCTGATGTTGCCAATAAATTGTAAATTGATGCTCAATTAGAATTATTAAGGTAAAAAACAAGTATAATGGAGTGGAAGAGGGTTGTCAAAAAGGGACAATTTTTGGCTTCAACAAGTAATTTTCAAGTTAAGAGATATCATCATCATCTACTAGCTTATTAGTTTCTAAACACTTTTTTCATTTTAAAATTGGATATGAGGTGTATGAAGTCGTTTGTGTGTGTGAAACAAAGAGTGTGTAGAAGAGGGGGTATGTGGGGGAGAATAGGTGTATGGAGTCGTTAATGTGTCAAAAATGAAGGGGGTGCAAAAGAGAGGGTATGTGTGGGAGAATGGGGGTGAAAAGGAAACTTTGCATTCCGATATCAAATAATATGGTCCTCCGTCAAGATAAACCGATATACATAGAAACCCTGTTTGAAGGCCTTGATCGTTTAAAACTATATCAAAGTATAAATAATGAATCTTGGTATTCATAGTTTCTGAATACTATGTGCACTTGTGATATACTTATTATCCAATATTAAATGAATTTTCTTGTTAATGAGTGTGAGGAAGAAGTGTTGTGGGGCGTTAGGGGGGATGGGTATGCAGAGGAAGGAACACAAAAAATTCATTCAAAATTTTCCATTACTTTGTATACATTCACCCTCTACACACTTCTTCCCTCAAAACACTATATATTAATAAATTAATTAGCGGTCCTGGATTATTAAAGTTTGGTTTAGTTTACATTGATGGGCTGGAATGTTATTCCAACAACAAGGGGATCTTCTAGGTGAAGAATCCCAAATATGTTCTACATTGTTTGGTTTAGGAATGACATTTGGTATGTAGACTCGACAACCATCATATCACTTATTAATTTTCTTTGGAAAGAACAATCAACAATCATTAGAGAAAAAATTAAAACCCTCAACAAATGTAAATAAGTGATTTATGGATTCCAAACATGTGAAAAGGTACCCATATAAAAATGACCAAGTAACATTGACATGAATATTACGAGAAGCGGTGTTAGGAAAACTTCAAATAAAACCCACATGTTTGATAAAGATAAGTGTATTGATCATAAACAATTTCATAACCAATAAACTCATGAAATCATGTAAAAACACACAATTCAGTATATGAGGCATGCCTTAATCAATACAATAGTTTATCGACATAAGCATAAAGTAAGCACAACACATATCATTCGATCACCGCAAGAGAAATCTTATAGTTATTAATGACACATGAGAGAATTAAACACCTTAAACTCAAAGAGCTTGAAAAGATGAAATACTAATAACATTATCACATGAAAAAACCTTAACATCCATAAGTGGAAGTGAAAAATCACCACTTTCATTTACCAAAGGTCTATTAGTTCTCAAAACAATGTACACCAATTTAGTCCCAAAACTAAAATTCCAGTACATTGAGCCATGATGATATATTTATAGAAAATGGGGTGATATTTCATCCACCCCTATGAATTTTGAGTTACATCATGACCTTTCATATTACCATGTGACTCTCTACTCTACTACTAACATATTACATGAAGGAAATCAAATACTTTCAATATACTAATATAGTGATAGAGAGGTCTAGGACATTGAAATTTAACTCTCGAACTAAATATTCTCATCAGAGTTTGTACTCTATTGCAAGAGTCAAAATCAGATGTTGTAACTCGTCTCGATGCTTTTTCAGGAACTCCAGTTCATCTTGTACTAATGTGGACTTCTTTCCTTTTATATGGTTCAATATAGTTACCAACTTAGTGTATAATCTCACGGGTTCAACCATGTACTAGGTGATTGTCTCCTTTGTAACTTCTAGGTCATCCTTTGAAACTACTTGTTTGATTGGTTCTAAGAAAGCTTGAATCTCTTGCTTAACTTCCTCCTTTGTTCTTGTTTCACCTACTGTTCCAATAGAGATAATCTTAATAGTTTGAAAAGATAATCTAGTGGGCCAAGCAAGTTTTTGTAAGATGCTATCACTTTATCCATATCTATAGCCAATTTATTGTGAGAATGCATCTTTATGTGTATGACCACTTTATCATTCTCTATTGTGATCCAATATTTTTTAGGAAGATCCTCAGGTGCATTAGGGTATAGATAATTCCATTCATGTACTCGTTTGACCAATACTATGGCTACTTTAATCATCATTCCTCTTTCTTTTGATTCATTGTGAAAATTAGGGCATGAGGCCACAACTTGATGAAGAATCATAATTTCATCATAGACCAATTCCATTACCTCTGAAAGAATTTGTAATTCAAATGAGATGGATACATGTAAACCTTTACCCTCAGAGTGGGATGCAAGAAAGTCTTGATTCTCACTCTGCACCTGTGCAACCCTTTGTTCCAAAGTAGCAATCTTAGCTTGTAGATCGACAACCTATTTGTTCAGTCTACTGACATTTAGCTCCATGGCTATCATAAAGGAAGTTCCAACTAAGGATATAATTTTTGGGTTCATGGTGGTATTTATCATAATTTCCTTCTCCATGACCATGGAAATAGGCTTAGCTAGATTCTTTATATAATACTTTTGTATTTCTTGCATGATCTTACACCGAATCGGGTCAAAATTGAGCCTGGTAATATCCAATACTTCTTCTTCTTCTTATGTAATGCCCAATTCTTGCATTGGAATATGTACACCAGTAATTGGAGTGGATGCCAGAATGTCCAAAGGAGGTAAATCTAACTACATCTCCGATCCTTGTAATTTATAATCATATACTTCTTTTCTATTTTTCTCTTCAAGAAGATCGTGTTTGATTTTATTGGCTAGAGCTTATTACTACCTTTTGGCTTCTTATTCGTCTTTCTGTCTCTTTTCTTCTTCAAATTTCCTCCTTTGTTCTTCCTCAACTGTTCTTTTGACTTCCTCCTCTTCTTGTTTCTTCCTCATTTCTTCCTCTTCTTGCTTTTTCTTTTGTTCCACCTCCTATTTCCTTTGATCTTCTTCTTCTTTTCTATGTTTCTCTTCTTCTACTTCCCTTTAAATCCTCTCTTATTCCTTCTGACACTACTCCTGGAAGGTTCTTGATCTTATCCTCCTCATCCCCTTCAAATGTGTATAATACCATCCAAATCCAACTACATTACAATGTATGGATGCAACACATGAAATGACCCTTTTCTATAGTATATGCTGCAATTTTCAAGGGGAACACATGAAATGACCCTTTTTTTTTATATTTCACTAATGTCTTGGATAGCCCAATGGTCAATTGGTAGAAAACTTACTGCAAATGCACTTTATTTGTCACAATTGTAGGGAGAGAATGAGGATATTTATAGACACTAAAAAATTGAATATATGTTTCTTCCCCAATTGGGAACTAGTATGTAACCTCAATGAGGGTATTCCCAACTCTTTTAGATATGCAAGGTGGGTCTCTTCCAAAGAGTTCTTGATAGAAAGGAGCAGTGAAGGATACTACAATTATCTCATACATGCCTTTGTAGCCTAGGTTCCAAAATGTTTTATAATAATTATGTACATGCTCTTGCACCTCTAGGGTCCATTTCAAATTCCATTCCTCAAATTCACATTTTGCACAAACCACATCAAGGAGATAAGATTCCAAATAAAAATATGATGGTTTAACTCTCACTATATTCTTTGCTACTTGAATTTTTTTCTTGAGTGTATATGCAATATTTTTTACCTAATTAAATATTGTCCATTTAGTGGAAACTATGTGCATTAGAGGAACCCATGATCCTAGAAATGTATCAATATCTAATCTCCCATGCAACCTGTTCGTCATGGCTCCCAATAGATGATACACCTTCTAGAGGCCTCCTGCCTTGTAAATATGGTCTGACATAATCCTGAACTTGGATGGATATCCATGGTATACTTGTTGAAAGATGACAACCATCTAGTGTTGAAAGCCTCTTCTCACTCAGGAAACATTTAATGGGTTGTAATGTTGATAGTTGTGAAGGATGCCAAAATTTATCCACTATGCCCCTTAATTCCTAATGATCTTCATCTAAATGTTGTAATATCTAGTCTATGATTTCAACATATGGAAACATTGATGGGTATACAACTACTTTGTGCAACCAGAACCTTTTAATATTGATGTATACCTTGAAATCCTCTTGATCTTGAGGGATATCCTTGTTTGCAAACTCTGATTAAATGTCCCACCGGGTAATATTTGGCTTCTTGTTAATATTGCAAGCAATATCTCCATAGATGGGAAGAGCTAGTGGGTTTTCCACAACTCATTAAATACTGCTTTCCACTCTGGTGGATCTCCTGATCGAACATTTCTGAGAACACTTTACCACTGGTGGTGCCATGTCTCTGGAGAAATATGATATAATTATGCATTCCATATAAATTTCACCAAAAAATACGATTCCAAGATGAAGATGTTAGCATGCATAATAATAATCACCAATCACAAATAAAAGTATCATTGTGGGTCCAAAAGGTACAAGATGTAGGGTTTGCTACTAGGTCACAGTTCTGATTGATGAGACAGGTCACATATTTGAAGGTGAGATAGGTTTCAATGAGGATCAATCACAACTAGGATAGGTCACAAGGTCACAAGGTGGATAGATCACAAGATCACAAAAGAGATTAGGTCGCAAGGACTATTGATCTATGCCACTACAATTTTGTGAAAAACGACTTGGAGTCTCAACGAAAGTCGAGTCACATAAAAATGAATTTGAAATATCACATAGGAGAGTAGGTCGCAGGAGAGGTTGACTTATCTAGATGCAATTTTGTGACTATATGACTAAGGGATGACCAGATTGTAAATTTGCGATCAAGGTGAGTTGTGAATCGCATAAGGAGGCAGGTTGCAGGTCGCAGAAAGAGAGATGTCACATATGGTATTGACCTTCCCACTCACAACTTTGCAACTATTCAACTAAGCAATAATAGTAGGTTGCAAGTCACATGGATGATTGATAGTGTTACTAACGAGTATGTGACCTAATAGAGGTTGTGATTGAAGACTAGGTATAAGGTTGTGCAAGCAATGTAATTTATGGAGGATACAGGTCATTAGAATTCAAGTTCATCATAACTTTTAGGATTGGTGACCATGCAATTTATTCATGCCCAAAAAAAATGGGAGAGGTTTTGGATGACCAAGCAAAAGGAGGTTCTACCACACACTAAAGGGTAAGGTCATTAGGACTCACGGGTCCATCAATATCACACAATAAATTATGATGATAAACCTCAATAGAAGGTGTAGACTCTTAAACGAATTGAGGGGTGTTAAATCCATTAAGTTAGAGATCAATTAATGGTTTGATATAGTGTGGGGGAATGAGTTTATCAAGGGTTTCGAAATGAGCTATCACCATTTTATTTAAAAGTGTAGAGAATGAAATGTAGAGTGAGAAGGGCTGAGGTAAAACATGGCCAATCGGGTATGAGTGAATAGGGTAAATGGTGAAGGTTAGGGAGAGAGGATGTGTTGGCTTGATGGGGCCTAGACCCAAGTTCAAATGCGGTTGCGCAAACAAACAAAACCCACTATTACTGACCATTTCGGCAACGATATGGTTGCGAAGACCAAAGTCTCACCTGAGGCAATATAGGGGGATGCTAGAATCATGTTTCTACATCCAGAGGGACATTGTATAGTGGCTTTAGGGATTTTCTTCCTTGGCAGAGCTTCACAGAACAAATCTATTAATTATACCAGCACTTTTTAACACATCTGTTGAAACTTACTAGAAGACTGCGCGATCTTACTTAATCATCCATAAAACAGGGTAAACAACCATAAAAAGAATTATGCTATGAAATTACAGATCGAAACTCTTACTTAGAAAATATATTCATAAACAACAAGTAAAGTAAAACACATCAACAGAAACACAAATCCATCTCAACAGGTCTTTCTTTAATTCTCATATATTTCTCATACATTCGCTTCCACCCTGTGCACTTAGCTATAAGCTTCTTAAGGTCTTCACGCACTCAGCTGCAGGAGCCTCTCCTCTAACCTAAAACCACAGACTCTGACTCAAAACATTTTTACATCCAAATTCATTTCCTCAATACTCTCCTACATTCCATGTATGACTTCTATCTAGACTCCTTATATAGATTTTTCATTTACAATACCATGGTCCAAAAGCCATGGGAGGAGTTCAACGTTCCCAAAATAATCCCATCCTATTACATAAAAAGGGGATTTGACCCACCCCAAAGCCCCTAAGACTCAAAATGGACTCTGCATTGCGCACTTTGTTCCTTGATCTTCGAAGTATTTTCTCTAAATTATTTGATCGGGGTCCCATGTCCAACATGCCCCCAACACAAAACTATGACTCGTCCTGAGTCACAATATTGGTGCGCCATTGATCTTTGCTTTGATGTCGTTAAAGGCATCCTTTAATGGTGGAACCACTTCGGCGCACTCCTTTTCAAAATATTTGACTTCTCTGAGCAGCGTCTTTGTGACTGTCTTGGTTTCCTTCTAATCAAACCCTATCTATGTCTGACGTAGTGTTTTTAGCTTCTATTATATAGTTTGGGAGAGTTGGCAGGCCTCAACTTCCCATGGCTTTATTCTAGCTTTAATTATTTTCTCCCTCCTGCGCAGCTCATTGACCTACTCCTATAGAAATTTACCCTCTTGGATAGGGGTAAACCAATGCATTGGTGTTAAGGTATTTGCAGTTACCTTAATCTGATCCATCTACTCATGATTTTCACGCACTTTGGACTCTATATTCTACACCTAAGGGTCCTCCTGCAGTGAGGCCCATACATCCATAACTTCACCGAATACATTTGCATACTCCTGTATACGGGACCCATTCTATTCTATGGCATTTTTGAGCTCTGTTGTGCACTTCTCCCTGACTTCTGGTGGAGTGGATAACAATAATTGCATCTGCAACTCAACGATTTTCATCTGCATTTCTAGGTGCACTTTGTCGACCTTAGCTTTGGAGTCCTTAACTGTTGTTGTGAGCTTGGCCACTTTTTCCTTTGGCGTTGCTACAACTTGAATTTGGATCTTTGGTAGCTCATTGTAAGCCTTGGAGATGGCTTCCTCCAGCTTTTGTTTGTGCATGGCCTCGACCTCGCGCTCTTGTACTACCAATTATTTCTCCTCGACCATGCTTTTTCATTCCTGTTATACATCTTGAATGACTACGAGGGTGCACTTCTCTCTGATCTTCAATTCTTCGGCAATACCTTGGTGGAAATCATGTAAGGCTTGGAGTGGCAGCGCAACAAGATTAAACTTCATGTTTTGTAGTGGACCGCCTACTTCAGCTGCTCTGCAATGTTCAAACATAATGTTCCTGCAGGGAACAACATCACACGAGTATTAGTTATCATTGCCATCTCATGTGTGACCATTCTTGTGCCTACTGTTACCCTTCTCACTTGAACCGCGCTCGCTTGCATCTCACTCACTTGACCCATGCTCACCTGAACTGCGCTTGTCTGAACTTGCAAGTCCTCTAGCCCCTTATGTACATCTGCCAATAATTTCTTGTATTGTTCTTCAATGTTTCCCTATAAGTGCTCAGTGATGTTCTTGATAATATCACCTATCTTTTCAAGGTCCCCTTCAGTAAAGACCATTTCTTATGGTCGACGAACCTATCAGACTTCACCTTCTTCCTCACGCCGTCCTTCTGTGGTTGTCACCTTTTGGTAATAAAGGTGGGGGGGTGGGGGGGTCAAATGCATCCATCATGATATCACCATCAAGAGCATCACCCCCTCCTATATTTGGAATCTCTATCTCTATCTGCAGCTCCACTTCAGTCTCTTTACCATTCACGAATGTGACTTTCTTTTCTTTCTTCCCCATTGGTGTGTTGGGCTTTGCACCACTCACCCCTTCCTACTTCGCGCCTGCAGTAAGTGGATTTAACCAATCACTTGGCCATTTATTAATGATGGATTTGATATCCTCTTATTCTACAAGGTACAAAAACTCGTACCAAACCTGAACAAGGTCCTTCTTCACCTGAATATGAATGTGGTGGAAGATTTCTTTAAACTCCGTGATCGGCAGGTACTAATTCAAAATGCTTGGTGATAGTCGAGGCTTTTGGTTAATCACTATCTGCGGACACATCTCAAATCCAACACAAAATATTTTATTTTCCATGACCCTGTTTGGATCCTTCGAATGCCACAGTGAGGCATATCGGGCGGTCTCACACAGATTGGGGTCCGCAGTGGGGAACTGTGACTCCTCGGGCTCCCTCCAAGCTATTAATGCAATGAAGAGAAAGAGCCACACATAGTGGAACTATTTGCCCTCTTCTTGAGTTGATCTAAAATCGGCGGGGAACTCACTACATAAATATCCAACCCAATTATACATGATTCCTTTGGCACACTCCACCGCCAAGGATATGACTGGCACATAAGCCTCATCTCCACAGCTTTTTCTCATAATTTTCCCTACTAAAATGTGTGTGGAAAAGCGCATGGTTCTATTAGAAATGGATTTAATTGAATAACCTCAAGTCCCCTTCATCAGACTAAAATATTTCTTCATTTGGTTTGCAAGCTACTTGTCTTGATATTTTCCCACAAAAGCTTTTGTGGGGTCCAATCCGAGAAAAGGAAGGGTCGTAATCTTCCTTATGAGAGTCACATCAATAGGAACCTTCTTTCCTAGCCACAAAAAATAATCATTCACTAATGTAATCAGTTGGAACACACAAATATTGTTAGTAACACTTCGCCCGAAGTGTGGAACATAAAGCATGTTCAGTATCCTTATCTCCTAGATACCATTCCCCCATTTCATTAGCTCACCTTCATAGATTTGTTGGTGCAGATACCTGTTGGGCTCGAACTACGGGATTTACTTCAATCATTGAAGTACCAATCCTCCATACGCAGTTGGGGCACTTTGGCCAATAACTCCCCTGAAAATGGCACTTCATCCAGAATCAAAGGTGTAAAGACCTTTTATTTCACTGCGTCTAGATCCTTAGTAGGCTTCTTAGTGTCTGAATTCCAGGGTGGAATATACGGAGGAAACCTAGAGATAGGTTCAAACTCCTTGGCATCGATTTCCTCCAGTGCTACTTCTTCTTTTTTGGATTCGATCTCCACAACCTTTTTCTACCGATCTTGGGCCCCCTTCTTCTGTTGTTCCTTAGGAATTTTCTTTCGGGGTGATGACATTAACATTGGATTCTTTGTCTTGGTGGATGGATCTGGGCCTGAATTGGTCTACTTCCTTGGCGACCTCGGCCCTGTGATAGTTTCTACTGGTGTAGTTGTCATTGTGGTGTATAAACCTGGCCGGATTATGTGGTTGAGCCCTGCCTTGATCAATGCTTCTCTAAATGCTTCAAAACTGTAATCCGACATGCAATATCTTTCTCAGCGCTCTTGCAGACACCAACTCTCACTTCAAAATCTTAGTGCACAAAGTGTTAGAATGGGGAGTGGGATCCTTGATTTATAAAGAAATTCAAATTCAAACTCCATCATCTCCTTTAGATACTTCTCATAAATTCCTAGTTGGCGGAAAATACACCTAGATATGCCCATTAAATGCACCCATACCACTCGGTTTAATGACCAAGTCATTTTTTAATCAATTGTTAATGTTCCAACGATCACTTTTTGACTGAACTCTGCTAGACTCACTCCTTTGGCGAAGTCCTCCCTCCCTTGGTGTAATATTCTCCAGCTTCACCTGCTTTTGTTCTGCCACGCAGTACTTTTATTTCAATGCCACCATCCTTCAATAGAACCATTGATAGTCTTATGCACTTGTTCACATAGGCACATGCAAATATCCTCCCCCAACACAAACATTAATACACTCCAGCCATCAACAAAGTTATAAGTTAACAAGAATCCTTCCATCATCTCATCCCAATCTGTCGTGCCATGGCGCAACTCCGTTTCAAGATATCATTGTTGAGGTATTATATTCAAGGAATGAAAGAACATACACACCCACTTTGGTTGAGGTTCTAGACCCCAAGTTGTGGTCTAGTGATATAAGTGCTTGCGAGGATATTTCTGACCATCATACTTCTCCACAATATTTGTGTCTACATGACCAAACCTCAGCCTTATAAATTTGTTGAACTCCTTCCATCCTCCCAAATTCTCTTTGTGTAGGCCCCACCATCGGGTTGGAGTGGACCTCAATTCGAAGTCCAAATCTTCGTATCTCTGATCCTCATACACCTTTTTCTCAAATTCTTCATCAGAATCTAAGAAGCACAAACTATCGCGCTCCTAGTATATTATGCCATCTACGGTGGGATTAATCCAATCTTCATCCTGCGAAGTAAGATTATATATATGGTCATTATCATCATCCCCATACTCATTTTGGATATGCTACATATATCTCACACCTTCAGAAGGATCTAATGGCACAAAAACTCAGGTACCATTCAATTCAAAGATCATTTGCCTATTCTTTAGGTTGATTATAGCATCCATGTCGTAAGCCCAATCAAATCCAAGCAATGCAAGATAAGGATTGCTATCATCTATGACATCGATAACTTCGAAGCTGACTAACACTCTTGCTCCATCAATATCTACGATGATTCCCTGCAATCGCCCCATAGGAATGATCTCCTATTGATTTTCCATCCTGAGTTGAATTGGAGACCATTGCAGCTTAGGCCTTCCCATCCACTCCCATGTCTGTTTTAGAAAAACATTAGCATATGATCCTAGATCTATAATGGCTTGATCCATTTCATAATCTCCAATTTGCGCAGTCAACTGCATCTCCTAACCGGTTCTCTTCTTATTTTTGTACACTTTATTTACTACACGCGGTTCCAAATGTGGCTCTTCCCTACCACCATAGTTATCTATCAGCTCCTGTAACTCTTCTACGACCTTCTAGTCCCTTATTAGCTTCATACATGTCTACAATAAGGATGCCAAGATAGACGGATCAGTTTCCTTCACTTCAGTGTTCTCCTTAGGCTTATTCTTCAGTGGAAATAATTGTCTCCGTGCGGTTGATGACAAATGTTTAGGGGTCATAAATGTCTTCTTTAATTCCATGAATGTCTCCTTCTCGCACTGTACATTAAACCCAACACTCTTATCTTCAGCCTTCTGTACCCATGTCTCTATCACAGGTTTCTTTCCCTCTACACAGTCTTCTCTAGTATGCACACCGCTGCACGTTACTATGTTAACGCTTGGATCTTCCTGACGTGGTTCAACCCTCATCATTTGTATGTTCTGAGCCATATGATGGTTGCATTTCTTCTGCATCTTAGCTAATAAAATGGGACAATATTTGATTTCATGATCAAATTCTTAACAATACTTACAGGAAGCCGCAGTAGGATTCTCACAATCATTGGAAAAATTTCCACATTGTCTGTAGTTGTAACATATGATCTGCCCTTGTCCACGACTGGCACCACCTCCTCGACCATTCCCTTGTCCTGGGAAACCTCCTCGTGTTGTTGGCAAGCCAGGGGCTTCGTGTCCTTCTACTTGCATTCTATATGCACCAGGATTGTGCTGCACCATTAGGTCATAGCTTCAACAATATTTTTCATTGTGTCCTACCGAACTACAGTAGTTATAGAATAACTGCTTTGGTGATCTAACATATTTTTATAGCAAATGACAATAGTCCGTGGAATGTTGGTCTGCCACTTCGCATATTCTACACCAAACATTAGGCCCTACACTTAGCCCAACACTCGATCTAGGCTTCAATGGACTCGGCATCCCAACACCAAAATAATCTCTTTAAACAGGGTACTGATCCTTATAGTGACCCTCCTCTTTTCACTTGATACACCAAATCTCTGGTCGCACGTCAGATCTTACCTTATTTCCCTTATTTAGATCTTGGAGCTACATATGCAAAATTGCTAACTAAGTTTGAATCTATTGAACCACTATGCTTGTATCGACTATCGCCAAAGCTTCAATCTTCATCACTATCTCCAGTGCTTCAGCCTGTGTTGCAATCTTCTGTTGTGATAATGGAAATCTAGTAAGGTGAGTTAACAATGCAACAATGAACCATTATTTATTCTATTCATCTAGGATCTTGAAGCTAATCTTCCTTAACAAAGTCATAAATATTTGGTCTACCTCCCATACAGTCTCAGTAACCAACTACTTAATTTCTTTGATGTCTTTGATACACTGGGATTGTGACTTTGGTTTCTTGAATCCAACGTTCAAAGTAGTATTTTTCTTAGCCAATGTAGCATTTTCTTTTATCATAGTGTATTTCATTTACCAGGACAACGCTTTATCCTGTATCATTGTAACCAACTGTGTTTTCTTCATATTTTCATCTGTAATGTTCTGCAAACTCCATATTGCCTTTGCAAAAAACTAGAACCATTCAAGATCATCTGATTACTTGAACATGGGCATCTTTGGTGGTTGGGCCATGGTGAATGGAGGAGGTGGAGGTCGAGGTGGGGGAACAGTAAGGTGATGGGTGGTGACAGGGGTGGAAGGTTGGGGAATATCCGCAGCGCTCTGTTGATTTTCATATCTCAGCAACACACTTCTCGGGGTAGCAGGGTTTCTTTCCCCTCATTCAAATCTAAATAGTGGACTATATTTAGTTTCAACATAAGTAACCCAAATTTTTTTGAATCTTTTACCACTTCGCGTAGCACTAGGTTCTCTTTCTATGAAAATCAATTTGATTGCATCTGTAGTACACATTTTTCACACAATATCATTTTAATATAGAACTTTAGTAAATTTAAGTACTTACCTCGCAGGCCTTTGAAAAATTTATGCTCTTCTTCGCTATAGGATACCAAGGTATCGATCGTGAACTCCATAATAAACCCTCTAAGGATACTATCGATCCACTAAGTAAAAACTCTCATGATCTCGTTATCAGTCTTCTTCAGCTGCTTAATTAGATTTAGAGTCCACGCAGTAGGATTATTATTGAAATGGATCGTCTATGCAGCTAGTCTTAATATCCACTTGTACAACTCGCTAGAAAACGATAAAAAAAAAATCTCGTACTAATCTATATAAATATACTTATGTAACCAATGTTCAGTAGAGATGCGTGGATTTTTGTTTTCTTGCACAACAAACTCGCATTTTTTTAGATCTACCCAATATTCAATCTTGTTCTTAGACAGATGCCACATCCAGCTATCCCTCAATCATATCTCGGTCCTGGAAATAGAACCATTTGTTGGCTTGATGTGGCCTAGGCCGAGTTTCAAATGTGGCTACATGAACCAAAAAAACCCACTATTATCAGCGCTTTTGGTAACAATCTGCTTGCATAGACCAAAGTCTCACCCGACGAGGCAATATACGGGGATGATAGAACCAGGTTTATGCATCTAGAGAGACAATGGACTGTGGATTTAGAGATTTTCTTCCTTGAGAGAGCTTCGTAGAACATATCTATTAATTATACCAACATTCTTCAACACATTTGTTGAACTTACTAGTAGACTGTGCGATCTTACTTAATCATTCATAAAACATGGTAAAAAACCATAAAAAGAACTATGCTATGAAATTACAGATTGAAAGCCTTACTTGGCATAGATATTCATAAACAACAAGTAAAGTACAACACATGAACGGAAACATAGATCTATCTCAATAGGTCTTTCATTAATGCTCATATATTTCTCATACATTCACTTCCACCTTGCACACTTAGTTGCAGGGGTCTGCGCACTTAGTTGCAGACTTATTAAGGTATCCACACACTCAGCTACAAGAGACTTTCATCTAACCGAAAATGACAGACTCTAACTCAAAATAGTATTACATCCAAATGCATTTCATCAATACTCTCCTACATGCCATCTATGAATTCTATCTAGACTCCTTATATATATTTTTCATTATGTTCTTGTATAATTCCTTCTGAAGAACATAAGTTCTTGAATTCATTCGAGACATATTCTCCAATGTTTTCACTCCTGAGATCCTTCACCTTCTTCCCTATATATTTCTCTACAAGGTCTTTGAACTCAAAAAAAAAATAGAACGTCTTATATTTATTCTGCATGAAGAATATCCAACACTTGCATGAAAAATCATATACAAAAATCACATAATACCTGTGTTTTGTTGTGGAGGTTGTCGATAATGATCCACACACATTTGAGTGAACTCTTTCAAGGATCACCTTCGCTTGATTGTTCTTATCATGAAAGGTTGCTTTGGTGTACTTATCCAATGTACACCCTTTCAGGGAAAATTTTAAGAACCCCCCTAAATTTATATATATAATAAATGGGTGAATCCCCATGATACATAGGAAAAATGGAAGGTGATTTTATTAATAATATAATATGTATATATAATTTTTTTGGTGAATCTCTCACGAGATTATATTATCTTATGAAATAATGGCAAATCACTAGTACAAAATGGTGAATCGTTGTCTAGTGGAGTTCGGGGTGTTGGTTCTAATGAAGATATGGTAGTTGAACTAGGAGTTGAAGGAAGTGAACCACCGAGACCAAGCATGGCACATGGCGACTGGTGAGGGAAGTAGTTCTCGTGCAGTTTGGAAAACACGTTCTAGTTCTGCTAAGCGTAGTGTTGTTTCTCATGCTACTAATAGCACTAATATGGAGGTTGGAGATGATTTTGAGGAAGCATGGAAGGTATCAATGGTGGAGAATTACAAAGATAACCCCATGATGGGCTTCATTTTTCCCTTTGGTATTTGGGCCTACAAGATCTTATGTCCATTGAACCAACAATTAATCGTTCAACCAACAATTAATTTAACTAAGTTGATTAGGTAGGAGTCAACTCAGACTAATATTCAAAACTATGCTTTGCACTATCCCATATTTATCACACTAATGCTACACAAAATTGTGCATTTGCACCCAATTCTCATGCATGCACACAAAATTTTCATCAACATCTATAACCCTAACCAAGTGAGAATTGATGAACAATTTGCACCAAAGTTTGTTATAGTGTTGAAAGTTCATAAGAAATTTAGATCCATGGTACCTTCAATAAATTTTGAGATAAACTCCACTAATTCGACCACAATAGAGAAAAATTGTGATAAATTTTAAACCTACAAAAATTAGGATTCATGTTCCTAGGAATGATCATAAGTAGTTGACATATAGGTAGAGATTTGAGCCTTGACACATTGATAATGCAATGGCTTAGGTCAAAACTCACACATTGAAAAGTCATCAATGAAGAGAAGACAAGATCATTATGAATTACACATACTCCAAACTTCCTACCAAATTCTACTTTGTTGTCTGCAACTCAGCTATGCATAATCTTATAGTAAATACAAATTCCACAAAGCCTTCTTCACATAGCTAATAAATGGCCATTAGAAGAGAACCCCATATATAATAGTAATAGTAGCACTCAATAGATTATTTCATATTGAACTTCATAGCCATAGCACTCCTATGTATTGTATGATGTATTCAACTTGCATTATCAAATATAGATAAAATCATACTTTTGATTGATACATGTAAATCATACTTGTGCACAATGTTGAATGCAATGCCAGTCAAGGAGTAAAGTCAGTTTGACATGTAATGATCTATAAAATAATGAAGAAACTTAGTAATGCATCACAACTTTCATGTTTGAAAAAATTATAAAGCTTTCATGCAAATCCATTGTTGTTATAGTTCCTTCTCTCGATAATGCTCCATATAAGCATGGAAAATCAAGTAATATTAAAATGCATTTATAATACTTTGAAGCAATTAATGATTATGGTGTATTTTAATATTGAGTTATTACTTTTCCCCAGTTGTAATTTATGCAATTAGATTGTATTCAATCCTTACAAAGAAATTGAAGAGAGGATAGTTCAGAACTAGGGCTCAATATATTATAAGCATTCATGCCTTGATCGATGATATAGAATGCATATAAAACAAATGGGATTTGGGTAAAGCATAAATGTGGCAATCCCGTTGTACACAATAAATGGCATTGAGTTTGACATAAGATATTGTCTTTTACCAGTGTTTTATGATAGATTAGTGCAACTTAAAAGCTATAAGATGTTATAACTTTAATATATCTAAATTTTACCTGAAGAGATAGTTATAAATACATAGATTTTACAAACAATAATTTTGTAAAGAAATACAAATGTTGAATTAACACACAAGTATGCCTCAAATAAAAGCATCTATAAAACCTTTTTCCCAAAAGAAATTCATGAGTTTGAAATTTTGAATATTTATCCATGATCTTTATATTGTAGGAGTATATATAGTTTATATACCAGATTTCTTAAATTAAAGATTAGCTTACCATATGAATTACAGTGCATAGATAGAAACAGAGATGGTTTCCAACAAAAAGCACCCAATAAGGCAGTAAAATTCAGAGGAGACACTTATTTCACTTCTTCGGTGCTGATCTTTGATGACCAGCATCATCATCACTTCCACATTCATCCTCATGCACCTCAAGAGTTGCAGGTACCACTCTGCCCCTGCAAATAGATCAATGAAGTGAAAATTACAATTAAAACATTCTATATTTTTACAAAGAGTTACAATGCACATTCACAAGAACGACACCAAGCCTTCTCCATTAAGCATTTCCATGCTAGTGAAAAATTTCTATATAGGGCATAAAACACTATTATCAGAAGTCAATCCTATATAAAGATGATAAACATTGAACCCAACTAAAAATTTCCATTTATTGGAACTACCCATCATCAAAACTAAGTAAAAAAATCTACAAATTTATGATTAACTTACAAGCATGATATGTCGCGGAGGCAAATTTTCTTAATAGAAGGTGCCTTGCCACTCGAAGGATCACAAAAACTGAAGTAGAATATGAGACTAAATAATTATTTCAACAGTTTGTCATTGAAAAATATTTTATTTAACTTCCATATTATTGTCTAATAAAGTCTATTATTTTACAACACAGTAGTATTAATATGTAAATATCACATTATAGATTACTATTCTACTAACATCTAATTCTATTTCATATTATTATGATACTGTCGAGTCTCAGAGCCCACCAACAATTCCAACCCACCTTCTTGTCTAACTTTTAGGGGATGCCAACTTTCACGGGAAAAACAGAGTCTTTACAAACAATACTGAAATATCACTGGAACATCACACAAGAGCCTTGACACTTGTGTGCATAATCAATAATGTTAAAATAAATAATATTTCCAAGAAAAACCAATTCAGAGCCCCTGCATCCCAATCTAATCTTAAGACAATTTCCACAATTTAAAAATATGTGGAGGTTCAATGCTAGTTATAAAACGTGTTTGACTGCAATATTGTTTCCAAATCAAAGTGTCCATCAGAGAACCTCTCTCTATATTCCTCTAGTTCCCACAGCTTCCTCCACTCCAGATATGCTTCACATATCAATGTGTCAAACTGTGATTTTATTGGCATAGAAGTGGAGTTGTTTTGTAACCAGTTAGCAATAATTTCTACCAAAGAAATACAAGCACTCTCCCATGCAGCACGTTCACTTCGTTGGTTATTTGAAGAAAAAAATACTTCAGTTGATAGCTTCATTTGTCTATCTCTGCTAACCAGTACTTTATGTTCCCAACTGATAATGGTAAAGTTGTCATCTCCAAAGTCTACCCAGACATGTTCAGAGCTACACTGGAATCAATCTCATTGACCTGCAATAGATAAACAGATATTGATATCAATATCTACCGGATATTGCAAGAGATAGTTAAACAAAAATGAAGCAACAAACAACAGGGTTCTATAAGTTTCTAAATTGATGTTGAAGTAAGTTCAATACTTGAAAATAATCCATATCTAGAAGCATCGAATTGTAATCAAAAGTATTCAATCCAAACAAAATATCTCAAACACTCACAAGTTGTGCCAAACTAAGTAACACACATCCAAACTTGTTTGTAGCACAAAATGAAGCACTCGAAAACGCTAAAAACAGTACAAGCATCCATCAGTATTACACCAGTACTTTTCACTATGGTATGAATAATGTGACATGGTTATAAGGGAAGAAAACATCAAGAGACGAGTTATATATCACTCGGTAAGGCCACATGGTGAAGCATGATTAAAAGGAATCCAAGTCACCAATCATCTCCACTGGATCAAAAATAAACATAAATTCATAAAAACAAACAAAATGTTTGATCTGTTTTTACTTAAAAATGTGAAGATACCAAATTGTAATCACAACCATTCAGGCCAAACAAATTACCATACATGATACACAATCGTTGATTGTAGCACCAAAATAATGCAATCAAATATGCTGAAAATAGTACAATCATGCACCAATATTGCACCAGAACCGTTACCTTTCCTATATAAAATTTATGTATTGTGCAGAGTGATATGGTCAGGAGTAGCAAAAATGATAAGAGACAGGAATATGTACCATCACTTGTGGGGGGTAGCTGTGTAGGAAATCTTGATTGTCTGCGATAAAAATCAATATTATCTCCACCCTCTTCTCTTCATACCTTATTCAACAATGGTATATGGAGGAGCTAGTTTAAACCAAGAAGGATCATCCACATGTATAGTTTTCCATAGATGAGGATCATCTTTCACTGCAGCATGCAGAGACTTGCAAAATTTTTCAATGGATAGAAGATCTTGCAGGCCCAAATACCAAAGGGAAAAATGGAGCCCATCATGGGATAGTGAAATAAGTTCTCGCTCTGAGCCAGCCTGAAATCTATTTAATAGAACTCTCCCAAATTCAAAATGGCATTCCATCATAACAGAAACTTCTAATAAACATGATGAATCTTTTTTCACAACATTAAATGGAAAAGTAACTGAACCAGATTTTACTCCACAATTTCCTTCAAATTCATTGACATATATTTGGTTATATTGTACTAAGTCTCCCAAAACCATCAACAACCAAATTCCAATAGGCACGCCTATTAAAAAATTAAGACACTCATAACTATTTTTTGGAACAAGAAAAACTACTCTAATTTCTTTAAGTTATTCACTAAGAGGTATGGGTTCAATGAAAAAGTGTTTAGGTAATTCCTGCACAAGTTTCAAGGGACATGATATATTTGGATTTTCATCACAAAGTTGCTTCTTAACTCGGCTCTAAAAAGTCAGAATGCTCCAATCCAATTCCTTCATAGGGGACCTCAGTAGTAGAAACTATGGACTTCAGTCTTCAATCTGGTAAATATCTGTGAATGTAAATTTAGTCCTTACACAAACAAACTCAACATATAACTGAGGGAATTCAACTCAAGTATGTGCAACTCTTGTTCTTCACCTAGACCCAAAAAGTAATCCCCCATTCACCTTAATGATTTGTCTAATTGTTGCAGAAAGCATTATGGTGAATTTATTCCAGAATGATATGTATTTCGGCAGCTTCCAGGTATCAAGTTGGCCCACAACTTTGCTAAAATTGGAATTGAGTATATATAAAGAGAAGAAAAAGCTATCACAGAGCTAGGCCCTTCAAAATTTCTTTCAATTTTTCCCAAGTCTTCCCTGCCTAGGTAAAACTATGGGAAAATGGCATGAACATGAATGAAACTAGGTAAATGTATTACCGCATCATAGGATACTTATGATCTAACCATGAAGCACTAGGTGAAAGTGACCAAGATGTGATTATTTGACAACCTTGATGTTGGTTCATGAAGAACATTATGCACCACTGAAGCAACCTCCACTGATAATCTAACCTTGTGAAGGCTAGAATCATCATTCCAACCAAGGCAACCACATTATTATCAAGGAGAATCACTATGCTGAACATCCAGGAATATCATCACATGAAGGACTACTCTCAACCAAAAATAAGTGTGTGTCTGTAGCCCTTGAGCATCCTACAAGTTATCCCTGAAATATGCATTTACCAATCATGTCAACATTAGGGGTAACAACAACCACCAATGTGACCAAGTGGACAATGACAAGAACATGACTGCTCAGGTTCTCGACTGGCAAAGACAAAACCTAGTTCCAACCTTGACAAATTGATGATATTTTTCTTCAAATAGGATAAATTATATTCTCTGCTGAAATATTTATTGACTGGTAGATCATATGTACCAGTTAGAGCCAAGGAGCAAAACCTAATTCAAATGATCGCATGACCAATATACCTCCATGTAAAGCATGCAATCACCACTTCATAGGGAATCCCAACAGCAAGAAACTCTAAAGATGAAGGGAGGAGACTTGGAATTTGAGTTACACACCAATACCAAACAATTTCAAGAAACAAGCTTGGATATTTAGTATGGGCTCCACAAGTATCCCAATCAACGAGTCCCATGAAAGGAACATTGGTCAGCATACCTTGTGCTGCATGCAGTACACACAAAAAACCTTTACCCTTGTCTTCTTTCAATTAACTATGCTACAGCTAATGCACACAACCACCATTAGCAGACCATTAAATGCTTGGAAAAAACTAGTTAATAATTCCAAAGGGTCAAAGATTATGAAAATACAATGCATCGATTTGAATGTAGAAATTAAGTGAAAACTATACATACAATGAAATCCACTGAATCAATTATGTAGCATCCCTTGCACCACCAAGAAGAAGTAAGAGGGTCCACAACCATCATACACAATCCCCAAGCAAAAATCAAGGTTTGTGCCATTAGCATACTTGTGAATTACCCCTGCAAAACTTGTCATGCGATGAGAATCACAATTTATCACTCATGCCAATATGAAGGGTAAGAACAATCACAATTGAAGTATCCTTCCATGAGAGAGAGAGATAGAGAGATAAATGACCACTCTATCACAGATATAAGAAACAACTTCACAAGGTAATGACAAAAATCGTTTGGCACACCCCAACAATTGTAAGGGAAGCACTCTTCTTGTAAGCTACGTGCAAATTAGGAGAATTAGTTGCATCTCCTAGATAAAAATATATCTAATCTATTATAATTGTAAAGCAATAGAAAAGAAAATAAAAAAAGTGAAGAGAAAGAGAAGCCAAGTCTATGGCTAGTAGCTACATCAAATCAGGATGCACTTTTTGAAATGTATTCTGCAGCATCCCATTATGGTGGTAGTAACAGTTATTCATCATCTCTATGATATTGACCCAAAACTGGGTTTAAAAATATTTTAAAAACCCACTAATTGTTTCCTTGTAAGATGAACCCTCACATAACTCTTAATATGACACCTTTTGTGCATAAATTTATCATTGGCAAGGAATTGTTCCAAGCACTATTTGGACAAGAAAAAAAATTATTTCAAGCAATATATCAAAAACTAATTATTTCAAGCAATATATGATTTGACAAAGGAAACATACATTTGTGATTTATTTGTAGGAAAATTAATTGAAATACTTCCATGAGTAAGCTCAATCGGTTGCACCATTGTCAAGATATGTTTATCCGAAGTGTAATCAATGGTCACAAATTTCCAATCCAGTCAAGCCCCTCAAGGTTACCAGGCACCATTGTGTTTGGAAGTTGACGTGCAACAAACATGCCATAGGCAAGAAGAACATTCAACTTGATCTTAAAATGGGAGAGAAAATATACTCCAAGGACCAAACTCATTCTGGCCAAATTTGTCAAGAAATGCAAGAAATCAAGATAAATACTAAAATGAAAAAATTGTTTCAGTGCAAAGGATCCACATGGTTTGAATCCATACAAAAAACACATAAAAATATTATGAAAATATTGGTGAATGTGTACACAAACATGTGCTTATGATAATTTCATCTACATTGACCCTGACAAGGCTCAGGGGAGACATTATCAAGTAGGATTATATAGAAATACTTGAGGTGATATGATAATTGCATCCATGTTGACCCTGACATGACTTAGGGAAGCCATTATCAAATAGGAACCCTACATGAGCAATGCCACCTCAAGTATTCCTAGATCAAACAAACTGCTAAGTCTATCTTGAACTATATGTATGTTTATATGAGGTATTTCACATTAAGCAATCCTTGGAAAGGGAGGAGTCTTGCTAGAGTTTGAGATGGGAGCTTCTGGACTAGGGGCATGGGTTTAGTTGTCAGCCACATAAACAAGCCTGACCTCCTGATGTTTACATTGTACATAATAATTATCATGATTTCTAGACTAACAGCACAATATCTTGCAGATAACATTTTCAGCGACTAGTGCTCCTTAACTTGAGCATGCCTGATAAGTTTGAGGCATACGTAATATGTTGCAATATCTCAGAGCTGTTCAGTACAGTCCTTAAGAATGTCAGAAGAAATTGCACTGGTGATCATGCTTCTTACTATATGTTTTCCTTTATCACACTTCGACATAGACTGGAGACACACGGTACACTGCCTTCGTGTATCATATAAAATATTTAGTCTATCTGACATTTTGGACATCTATGTGTGTCGATACCATTTCAATACCTTTTCTAAATAAATCCCAATAGTTGTGTCAAATAGTACAGACTACAAAATGGATTTTGGCTGTTTTCAAAATCCAAAATTAAATGGTTTGCAAAACTCCAAAGTTTCCTTATTTTGGTTGGCCTGTATATACTATATTAATGGTCCAATTTCTAAATTGATGACAAAGAGGTAAGCCAACCATGAATTTCTACAATATCTTCATTTTTCCTATAATGAAAATCATAACATTTTCCAATTTATCTAAATCAAATCATATCATTCTGATAATATATTATGTACTTTCCTTGTAATAGTACTTTTTTTGCCAACAGGAGCTTGATTACATGGTAAGGTAGAGTATGTTTCACACCCCCCAGCAAGGTTCAAATCCCCCATAGACACATTTCACCACTCAGGTGGAGTCTTGCCTCTGTAAACATTCCATATGAAGCAGTTGAGACCTGATGCAGATCCTAGATGACTTTTCCAGAATATATACCACCCACCTGCCGCTTCTTACTGGAAGGGATCTCCATTGAATGTTGTAATCCCACTATACAACATTATAATATTTCCAGATTGAGCATGGACATATTGCCACACATTCATAATTGGAAGCATCTTAAAAAATAGTACCTTTCAAACAAATTGAGTTATATAGAACCTTTTAGACATGTTTTCTATACAAAAATACACATTTAACTTCTTCCTTCTAGAATAGACTTGGATTTTTATTCTTGCATCAATCACAGTTTTCACTGGGTAGAGCAAACACAAACCAAGGAACTGTTTAAGGGGCCATCAACGGCCATGGTGTAAAAGAACATTTAACGGCATAAACTACAAATCAAGATGGTGTAGCAAACAAATAAATGCACAATATTGCATGTACCCAACAGGACAAGGGCATATAGAATTTTTAGAAATACCTCGATGGTTTCAAACAAAGGGATAACTTCAACATATAACCCATTTGATGTTACTGTCAGAAACAAAATGCACTCACAAAATTCCTCATCTCTAGAAAACTCAAGAGTTTCATACCAAGAAATGTGAATGAACCTTTTATAAACAATCTATAGGTCACTGGCTTAGTGTATGGTACAACACTAGAAAATCCCCACTACATGTTTGAAACTAGCTAAATGGAATAAAAAACAAAGCTACTCCTGTGGTAATGAAAGAGATAAGCAGAAAATCTATTACTAGCAAAATCTTTATGGTAACAAGTGCAACACACTACAGGATGTCCTGATCATATAATTATTGTTTGGAATATGGGGTAAAAACACACACATGAATTGAAGAGGTATTATTGGGAATTTTATCAATAATTTCACACATATAAATTGAAACAGACATAAACCATTTTCGAACAATAAAGCTACATCTTAAAGCAACAATTCCAAATAATTATCATATACATATAAAACAATTTTTTTTTGCAACCAGGAAAGCAACAATTACCAGTCAAGTCTTCCATGTTGGCAAGTTTGACATCAACAATGTTGAAACTCTAATCACATATTTCCAGGTTCCATAAATTTATTCTTATGTCATCCACTGATATGAAAGTTTCACCATCAATGGATAAAACAAAAAACTATTAGAATTAAAGCTAAACATAAAAAAAATTAACCCAAACAAACAATGCACTTACACAAAACAAATTCACATCCCAGTAGGCACTAGTCACTATATTTCTGCCTACGTATTTTCTTGTGGCAAGACCACCTAGGAGGACCGCATGAGGTGCTAACAAAATCTTTAATACTAAGAACCTATACAGAGAGCTGGTTCATAGATAGATTTCTTTTAAATTCTATAAAAAAAAAATTAAACAAACAGAAGATCATAAAACATGACTGCAAGGAGATTTTTGTGAAAGGTGTTTCTTGTGACACCTTTGACACAGTTCAAAAGCTTGAAATTTTGCTTGATGTTACTAATAATGATGATGTGTCTCTTGCATGATATGGGACTTCTAAAAATGACGTACCAAACATTAAATATGAATGCATAGGGTGTTTTGAAAAAACTACCAAAGAAATTGATTCCAATCTTAGATTAGATTTCATGGCAGCAAAGGTCTAGGCAAATATGGGCAAAGAATTAGAAAGCCCATGGATCCGAGTACAAGGATAGGAAATGATGGACTTGGTTTTGTGGTTAAACAAGCAATGGGAATAGCTAGTTTGTAAGAGGGGAACCTCATATAGTGAGTGAATCATTTACCTCTAGAATAAGTACATATAGAGGGGAAAAGATTAACAACAAAAACCTTGTACAAGGAAACAAGTTCAACAACAAAATTTGTTAAACCACTTGAATATGTTTAGCCATAGGAATAGGAACTTCATTACTGAAATAAAGGCACATGAAAGCAAAGTGTCACACCCATGCTATATTACTAGACATATCAATCTTGGAGATGGATCAATTTCATATATGTTTTCTAAGTAGACCAGAATGGAGCCCTCACTTGGAAAAAATACGCCAAGAATCATAGGAAGTCTTGCAATTTTTGCGTTTCAAAATATGTAAAGTAAATCAATTTCCACTGCCACTTTGCATTAGTTAAATTTTAGTACCCCTTGTGCTCACTCCCAGATCCGCCCTAACTATCATTCGCCCACTAGTGCTTGACGTTGACAGTGTCGTGGTGCCCAAAATGGGAATTGAGTTAACAATGTCATGCAGTTTGGAATAAGAAGCTATATGTATTATGTGTATGTAATAGTAATACTCATACCAATTCATATCTAAAAACACTTAATTTTTACACACACACACATAATACATGTAAAGGTTTACAAGGTAAATTTTCAATGCAAAAAGAAATACAAAATTATCATAAACTTCATTTCGGCTAACGAGTCATGATTTATGTTCTATTAGATGCTTCACAGATTGCTCACATTTTAAACATTGAGATTAATGAGGATAAGACATGGCAGGGTGGAAGACAATGATAGATCTTATTGACCACCTACTGTGCACTTGATTGGTTGACGGAAAACCATAGAGAACTCATGATGATGATTGGTTGTGAATAAACCATAAAGAAAACTTAGAACTATGGTGATGATTGGTGACCAAAGCCGGTCAATCATTGTGATGGTTCTTACCCTTCATATTGGCATGAGTGATAAATTGTGATTCTCATCGCATGACAAGTTTTGCAGAGGTAATTCACAAGTATGCTAATGGCACAAACCTTAATTTTTTCTTGGAGATTGTGTATGATGGTTGTGGACCCTCTTACTTCTTCTTGGTGGTGCAAGGGATGCTACATAATTGATTCAGTGGATTTCATTGTATGTATAGTTTTCCATAGATGAGGATCATCTTTCACTGCAGCATGCAGAGACTTGCAAAATTTTTCAATGGATAGAAGATCTTGCAGGCCCAAATACCAAAGGGAAAAATGGAGCCCATCATGGGATAGTGAAACAAGTTCTTGTTTTGAAACAACCTGAAATCTATTTAATAGAACTCTCCCAAATTCAAAGTGGCATTCCATCATAGCAGAAACTTCTAAGAAACATGATGAATTTTTATTCACAACATTAAATGGCAAAGTAACTGAACCAGATTTTACTCCACCATTTCCTTCAAATTCATTAATATCTATTTTTTTATATTGTACCGAGTCTCCCAAAACCATCAACAACCAAATTTCAATAGGCACACCTATTACAGAATTAAGACGACACTCATAACTATTTTCTGGAATAAGCAAAACTACTCTAATTTCTTTAAGTTATTCACTGATTGGTATGGGTTCAATGAAAAAATGTTTAGGTAATTCCTGAACAAGTTTCAAGGGGCATGATATATTTGGATTGTCATCACAAATTTGCTTCTTAACTTGCTGTAAAAAGTCAGAATGCTCCAACCCAATTCCTTCATAGGGGACCTCAGTAGTAGAAACTATGGACTTCAGTCTTCAATCTGGTAAATATTTGTGAATGTAAATTTAGTCCTGACACAAACAACCTCAAAATATAACTGAGGGAATTAAACTCAAGTATGTGCAACTCTTGTTCTTCACCTAGACCCAGAAAGTAATTCCCCATTCGTCTTAATGATTTGTCTAATTGTTGCAGAAAGAATTCTGGTGAATTTATTCCAGAATGATATGTATTTCGACAGCTTCCAGGTATCAATTTGTCCCACAACTTTGCTAAAATTGGAATTGAATATATATAAAGAGAAGAAAAGGCTATCACAGAGCTAGGCCCTTCAAATTTATTTCAATTTTTCCCAATTCTTCCCTGCCTAGGTAAAACAAATTGCCTAGGTAAAACTATGGAAAAATGGCATGAACATGAATGAAACTAGGTAAGTGTATTACCACATTAGAGGATACTTATGATATAACCATGCAGCACAAGGTGAAAGTGACCAAGATGTGATTATTTGACCACCTTGATGTTGGTTCATGAAGAACATTATGCACCATTGAAGCAACCTTCACTGATAATCTAACCTTGTGAAGGCCGGAATCATCATTCCAACCAAGGAAACCACATTATTATCAAGGATAATTACTATGCTGAACATCTAGGAATATCATCACATGAAGGACTACTCTCAACCAAAAATAAGTGTGTGTCTGTAGCCCTTGAGCATCCTACAAGTTATCCCTGAAATATGCATTTACCAATCATGTCAACATTAGGGGTAACAACAACCACCAATGTGACCAAGTGGACAATGACAAGAACATGACTGCTGGGGTTCTTGACTGGCAAAGACAAAACCCAGTTCCAACCTTGAAAAATTGATGATATTTTTCTTCAAATAGGATAAATTATAGTCTCTGCTGAAATATTTATTGATTGGTAGATCATATGTACCAGTTAGAGCCAAGGAGAAAAACCTAATTCAAATGATCGCATGACCAATATACCTCCATGTCAAGCAGGCAATCACCACTTCATAGGGAATCCCAACAGCAAGAAACTCTAAAGATGAAGGGAGGAGACTTGGAATTTGAGTTACACACCAATACCAAACAATTTCAAGAAACAAGCTTGGATATTTAATCTGGGCTCTACAAGTATCCCAATCAACCAGTCCCATGAAAGGAAAATTGGTCAGCATACCTTGTGCTACATGCAAGACACACAACAAAAATTTACCCTTGTCTTCTGTCAATTAACTATGCTAAAGCTAATGCACACAACCACCATTAGCAGACCATTAAATGCTTGGAAAAAAACTAGTCAAGCATTCCAAAGGGTCAAAGATTATGAAAATACAATGCATCGATTTGAATGTAGAAATTAAGTGAAAACTATACATACAATGAAATCCACTGAATCAATTATGTAGCATCCCTTGCACCACCAAGAAGAAGTAAGAGGGTCCACAACCATTATACACAATCTCTAAGAAAATATCAAGGTTTGTGCCATTAGCATACTTGTGAATTACCCCTGCAAAACTTGTCATGCGATGAGAATCACAATTTATCACTCATGCCAATATGAAGGGTAAGAACCATCACAATTGGAGTATCTTTCCATGAGAGAGAGAGACAGAGAGATGAATGACCACTCTATCACAGATATAAGAAACAA
The DNA here is from genome assembly GCA_034641835.2 of Pinus albicaulis. NCBI lineage: Eukaryota > Viridiplantae > Streptophyta > Pinopsida > Pinales > Pinaceae > Pinus > Pinus albicaulis. The sequence goes on along the minus strand of CM076570.1, from coordinate 787,678,794 downwards.
CTTCACAAGGTAATGACAAAAATCGTTTGGCACACCCCAACAATTGTAAGGGAAGCACTCTGCTTGTAAGCTACGTGAAAATTAGGAGAATTAGTTGCATCTCCTAGATAACAATATATCTAATCTATTATAATTGTAAAGCAATAGAAAAGAAAAGAAAAAAATTGAAGAGAAAGAGAAGCCAAGTATATGGCTAGTAGCTACATCAAATCAGGATGCACTTTTTGAAATGTATTCTGCAGCATCCCATTATGGTGGTAGTAACAGTTATTCATCATCTCTATGATATTGACCCAAAACCGGGTTTAAAAATATTCAAAAAACCCACTAATTGTTTCCTTGTAAGATGAACCCTCTCATAACTCTTAATATGACACTTTTTGTGCATAAATTTATCATTGGCAAGGATATCTCTCCAAGAGCAGAGATATCTCTCCATTGAAAATTTTGAAACATTTCAAACTGTAACTGTTATCTCCTTGTTGAAAATTTAAATTATAAGTTATAACAGTAAGTCTCATCACCATGAAAAATATTATATTTAGATTCACTTTAAAGCCCACAAATATCTAATCTTAGAAAACATATATGATAACTAATTAAACCAAACCCACTTTTTATAGATCCAGAGATGATTTCTAGCTTTGAAGAATGCTTCCCTCTGAAAATCCAACTAGAAAAACAATTGAACCAAAATAAGAGGTCACTATAGGAGTAGGAAGGCACTTTTATAGTTGCTAAATCAAGGCAGAAAATATTTGACATCCATACATAAGAGTTGGTAAACATCTAATATTTATTCCAGATTTACCCAATTAAAGGAAAAACTGTGCATAACAGTCCTTAATCTTAATTTTTCCTGCTAAATAAAATTAAGGGAACATAGATATTTTTCTATAGGTTGAGATCAATTCAGAAAGAAAAAGAAATATAATGGCTTGCCTAGAGGAATGCATGGGTTTCCAGCTCATTTGCAGCCATCACATCAACTTCTACTCCACCTGTTAGCGGTCCTGGGTAAGCCTGTACATAAAGACTCACTGTGAATTATACATCACAATTAGCAAAAAATAGGCATATGACAATTCGTGCCCAACATTATAAGTATCTTTCCATCATGATATTACCATATTTGATTTGGAAATTTCATTAGTAGTTTCAAATGATAAATCTCTCAAATTCCAATCATTTTAAAGGTATCAAAAAATAAATATGGTGGGATTCATTCCATATTAATAATTAATATGCTCTACTCTTCAAGGCACATAAATAGGTTCAGTTTAAGTCAGAATTACGTTTTCCAGTTTCCTTTCCTTCTCAGGGATTTAATTTAAACACCTAGTACATACTTACAAATTATCCCTAGTATCTACATAGATTAGAAGTATCTTATGATTAACCAATAGTCAAATAACTAATGCTATGGGAGTTTTATTGGCCCCCGCTCGGTATCAATGAATAACAAGTATGGAGGGAGTTTGAGTAGTCCTTCATTACCCGTGGGTGGAAACGAGAACCGGAGGATCAGAAGGCTCACATCTAGTTCAATCTACACAGGCATGGTTCCGTTAAGCAACCGAACTATGGTTGGAACTATTGATCTCCCACCTCAACACCTATGCCTCTGGAGAATCCATTGGTGCAGGTGGTGCCTCTGCCTTAACTGCCTTTGCTATAGCTACTACTAATAATCCTTCTGGACAGACTAGTGCTGCTACTGGTGATGCCTGTTTGGATCGTGCTTATGCTTTATATGTTGCTTCTACCCCCATATCGAGCTTTTCTCTTGCTTCTCCCAGCACCTCTGCCTCTCGATCTGGTGAATATGCTTGCTTTGATGCTTCTAGGTCTTTCTTTTATGGAACCTTAGAAGGGGAGCTACGGGCTGTAGAAAAACTGCATCTAGATCTGTTTGGGGGTTTGTTCGGTAAGTAACTCACTCTGTATCTACAACATATGGATTTGTATTTGGGTATGGATCTGCATCATATATATGAACAACTGCCTTTGCCTGAGCTACCTTTACTTCTCTCGCTGCTGGTACTGATGCTGGTTCAATAGATGGTGCTGCTAGTGAGCGTGCTAGTCCAACCGGTGCTTCTTCAACGTAATTTAGCCACCTTACCTTATTAGTTAGCCTTACAAGACCTTACTTAGCTCTATAATACGCTTAAGCAGTCAAGAACATCCCCTAAACATGACGACAGGATATAATCTATGTCTGCCTGCAAGCAAGAAAATATCTGTGCTGGAAGGGAGAAAGAAAGGCATTTCCTTGAACTCAAACCCACATGAATCCTGCATAATTTTTGGAGGTGATCATAGATACTTTTCCTTGAAGGGACTCATAGATAAGGCATGCTACACCACCGAAACCCCTAGAAGCACTGTAGAAAATGGGCCACTCAAGCTGCGAAGATCAAAAACCAGATAGTTGATTGCATATAGGAAAACATAGAGAGCAACTGAGCCAGAGTCAAAGAATGACTTCCACCACCACTGCCAATCCTCCACACATAGGTGCATGTATGTAAGAACCACGGAGACTCAACACACACAATAAGAAGTAGGACAAGCACAACAAATAGGAAACCAAAAACATAACAAAACCTTCCCAGCCAGATGCTAGACATGATGAAGAAGAGCTCAATGAAGAGGGTCCCAAAAGGCAAGGTACCTGCTCGCAAGACAAAGGACAAGAAGCCATGAGGGGGATCTGGTTATTTATTATGTAACAACAATGAAAGTGGTGAAAGCTGTCCTTGAGGTAAGAATGTAAGTAAGAGCAACCCTGAAATGAAAACGTCACTGCTAATTTGATGATATATGCAACAAATTTCACTCACCAACATAAGAAAATCGAGCAACCAAGCGAAGATATAGTTCTGCTGGTAACTTAAATTTGTTTACCAGCACTCTTTCTAGCCCATCGTATACTGGCATAGCAAAAACCTGAAATTTTACGAGGCAATATCAAAAGCACAAACCTTGACATGGAAACATAAATGAATGTTTTTGGTTGGTAAGAAGTAAATTGTTTGATTGAATGGTGCAAATTAATTAAGAGTCAAATTATTGGAGCTGGTATAAAATGTACTAGAGTGCTAGCAATAATTTCAACAACTAGAAGAATACTTGATAGCTTCCAATAACATGTATTACCACCATTATATTTGCTGTTGCAATGAGCCAATCTGGTTTTTTTAGTGTCAAGAGTAAATTGTCAAAAATAGTCTGACGGAAGGCCCAGTAACCCACTATAGCTACTGGGAAGTAACAGAGAGCAACAATAAAATATGCAAACATAACACCCTGCCACATGGGGATCTTAGATGGCCTTTCTGGTGATGAAGGAATGGTAGCTTGGATCTCCAGAGCAACATTATGTCCAGCATATGAAAATCCAATTACTCCCAAGGAATTAAGAACACGAAACACTGTGGTGGCTGGTGTTTCATGTAAATACGCATAGCTTACATCCTCCACTCTACCATGATAAATGCAGGCTACCCAAGCAATGGTGGAGTAGCTACACAAGATCCAGATGAACAAAGTCAAAATTGGATTCCTGTTCATTCCCACCATACTTCTAAAGAATCCAATACTTGTATCAATAAATGATATTTGACATTTAAAAAACATATGAATGTCAAAGAAAAACATTGGAATGAGTTTACAAGCTATTTCCATCCCTAAGTCTAGTCCTTTAAATTTTTTGACAAGCTAAATACTTGCCCTCTTTGAGATTTTGGAATAGTATGTGTCTCTAATGATAGTAAAGAGTATATCAAAAATTAGGTATAAACAAATAATAATACAGGTTGTAGTACTAGAGATACCACCTATTTCCTATTACAGTCTACTGAAATAGAAACTAATAGACTCCTATCGACGAAATTGCAGAATGCATACCATAGAGACGTAAGTGATGCAGCCATTGAGACCCCTGCCACAGAACTCAGATTGGGTAACAGTGCTAAAAGGTAGTGAATACAACTAAAAATGAGGATCCAGTAAGACTGCCTCAGTGGTTTACAACCTCTTCACATTGTTTCGTGAAATTTCTTTAATGATTGTCCACCAATAACCATATAAACTATGTTCACACCAACTTCAACCATCAAATTCTGGGGAACAAGAATCCATATGCCAACCTTCTCTCCAAACACATGCTGTGCTAACTCGTGATATCGATCGAAGCACTTTCCTGGGACGATTTCATGCATCTCTACCAGCTGCCAGAGTGTAAATAAGGTAACCAACCAAGAAAGAACATGTATCAGTATACCTGGACCCCTGCACATGAAAAGACTTCATAATATTACCGGATATTGTATGGCTTTAGCTCTGGTTCCAAAAAAAATCCACCCAAAACCCTCCATTTCCCTATAAATCTGGGCATATGCAACCCAAAACCAGCATCATCACCATAAATCTCCATTACCCTGTAAATCTGGGGCATATGCAACCCAAAACCAGCATCATCCAGCATCATCAGCGTAAATCGTAAATCTGAGGCAAAACCAGCATCATCAACATAAATTAATGGCGAATGCAAATCCAAAACCCTCCAACTTAGTAAATCGGGGGCGAATACAACCCCATAAAATCACAAACCAGTGAATCGAAGGCGAATCCAACATTTCATCTTTTATCTGCAGTTATTTTTTTTGGCTAAACCATAATAATTATTTATTTTAAAATAATTTTGGGGCTATTTATACAAAACTATACAAAATAGGTTTTATATAAAAAATTCGCCCCTTTAAAATCTAAAACCCCTTAAATTTCGCCCCTAAAA
>CM076570.1:787656352-787673893 GCA_034641835.2 Pinus albicaulis | reverse complement strand
AATGAGACGATCCTAAAGCACATTTTTACTACTGATAAGGTAGCTTGCATAACAATAACAAGTTTTCCCATATTCCGAACAAGTGGAATTTCTCAAGCTCACATTTGTAGAATTGGTATTTTATCCCATTTTAAGCTTCAAACTGAGCATGTTATGATTCTATCTTCTCTGGTCATAATCAACTTTGTATGTACAAATTGGTTACGATACTGGATAAATTCTTCATGGAAATTGCGGGTTCTTCTTCCCGTGACCTTGACTCTATGGACATTAACATAATTCTAGACAGGTTATTGCTGCGTTGGAGATCATGAAAATTAGCTTCAAGTAGAGACAGGATGCAAAAGAAAAGGCTCATGATTATCTAAAATTGATAATCTAGCACAAATTAAGGACAAAATTGACATCTATCCATTCCAAGATGGTAGAGTCGGAGGAGTTGTATATCTTCGGGCTTCAATTTTCCCTAGAGGACCCCCAAGTCAGGAGATGAAGCAACGACGAAGAGAGGAAGGAGGTGGAGGAGTTGTATATCTTCGGGCTTCAATTTTCCCTAGAGGACCCCAAGTCAGGAGATGAAGCAACGACGAAGAGAGGAAGGTTAGCCCGAGCTCCCGACCATCCAAGTTAATATGTCGAAGTTTTGGAACTCCTTTTATTAATTTTATTTTTAATACAATGCAAATATAGTTTGTATTTAGGTACCTTTGTTAGGATATTTAGCAGGAATCTCTTTAGAATTATTGGGAAAATATGTCACAAGATTAGCTTGCATGTATACTGGACCTCAGAATGTAGGATTTTTATGGAGCTAGATGAATTATGGAAGGGGTCTAGCCTATATTCCATATTTTTCCTTTTTTAATAGAAAATCTCTAACTACTTCTTTGAAATAATAATAATAATAATAATGTTACAATTTTGTTTATTTTTATGATGACTTATTTATTTTTAAAATTGAAAATGTGATATATATGATGAAGTATACTCTTGGCAATGTAAAGTGTACCATGAAGTAAGTGGATTTATCATGAAGTAAGTGGATTCACGTCTACCAACCATTTGATTTATATAATTGGGATAGTGTTATTTTTTTTCCAAAATATTAAATATTTTTTTAGGTGGTTTAGCAATGGTTTAGTTGTATATTTTATTTAAATTTGGGTAGTGCCATAAAGTTTAATTATTAATTAATAAAAAAAAAGTATGTAACAATGTAACATTAGTTATATATATAGTATGAGTTGTATGAGCATGAAAATTTCTCATTAAATCACATTGATATCTACAGTTGTACCAAGTTTTGGAGATAATATTACAAGGAAAATTTGTTCCAATTTTTGGAGTTAATATTTCAACGAAAAAAATTTCTTTGTTTTTAGAAAGGCGGTACTCTTCTTTTCAAAAATTGTAAATACAAAATAACAATTGTAGAAAATGCCTAAGATAGGACCAAGGTTTTCATAGAAAATGAGAATCTACATTGACAATTTTAATATAAAGACTTAAAAAAATAAAATAAGCAATTTCATAACACAATGCTTCGAACATAGCATAAAATAAAGCATAGTATATCATTTGCCAAGATGAAGATAAAATGTCCACATATGCAAAGAACTTGACAGGTTCATTCAATTAAAATCATAAAGGTTATGAAGAGACGCATTTGAAATCTCATGTTTAGAACTCAAAGTAGGATATGATATAAGTTATGTGCCCTAGGTAGTTCTTTATGGACCTTTAAATATACAAATGTTTATAAAAATAATTTTATAATACTTGTAAAATGAAATGTGTTCTTCCAAATGGACTAAGGTGGGGTTCCCATGGACCATAAAAACTGATGGAAAAGTATTGGAGGAACAAAAGAGAATACAATTAGGAATGAACCTTTGAAATTCAAAAGGTCTAAAAGGAAAGATTGAATAATTACTAACTGAGAGGAATATGAAAATTCAAGGCTTAGTGACGCATTTTTATTTACATACTTTGTTGGAAATGAACTCTCTCTATCTCCAACTTGTGAATACTTCATTAAATGTTGTACCTTCGAAATAAAACCTAACTATAATAACTATTTTTTTAATCTTGTGGGTTGTTAAGGTTCAACTATTTTATGTAAGGTGTCATTCAACCATTGCTCAACAAATTCTCATAATGATGTTGCCATTATCTCATGCTTTACCGAAGTTTCATAATTCACCTTCAATTTCTTTTAACTCAAAGCGCAACTGATGTGTCACAATTTCTTAATAATTTGTACTAATTAGAGTATTGACATCATGACATCATCATAAAGGGGCTTTTATTAACCTTCAACATATTATTTTTGTATATTTTAATTATCTCCCATTCCCTCATCCAATTGTTAGGACTTGTTGAAAAATAAACCATACCCTATAGAAAACATATGAATGGAGAAAATTCCTTATGGATCGAATCCTTCATGTGGTTGGACTTTCTTCATTGATCTAACATATTGAAAAAAATTGTAAAAGAATTTTGCCATATTCAATGTCGATATCTACCCAAATGTGTGAAGGATGCATTAGTGGTGCAAAATGGTAAACATGCAGGAAATATGAGATGTAGAGATACGAGGTGGGTGGTACAATGAAGTTGAAAACAAGTCTTTCACAGCTTGCATTATGTATAAATGGATAATTATGGAAGTGGCACATTTTGGATATTGTAGAATGTGAAATGGAGGATACGAAAGTGTGGGGGTCAGAGTGGATTGGTGAGGCAAAGTGATGTCTTGCATCTCACGTCCCATAGGAATTGAAATTGACCAAGTGTTAGGGTATTGCAAGGCAGTGAATAATATGGGGAGGAAGGATGTGGAGGTCTAGACCAACATTCACTGATCATTTTACTATAAACTATTTTACTCTATTTCATCCTAAAACCACTTTTCTTAACACTTCACCATTTTTACCCATGCAGGTTGTCAAACAACTTTTTGCCCCTCTTTTTAGATTTAGAGAGGCAATTGTATATGAAGTCTTGGTGTTATTACTAATAACATGGTAAAATTTATTTGAGTCTACCTATCCTAAGTGACCTTTCTGATGTATTTCCGCTCTGCCTGCTAAAAACCTAATCATTGTTCACTTTGAATCTCCTCTCCTCCACTGTTGTTATTGAACATGCCCATATAATCTGATTCAATTCAAAATGACCATTGTTCCCTCCTACATCCCAATCACTATTGCATAGGTTTATTATCCGAACCTACAAAATCTTATGCCCAAAACATTTAGGACCACAATACCACAACAAAGGAAATCAATGCCAACCAGTCAAAGAGTGCAAAGAAACCTCCATGAACTAGAAGAATATCTCCTAGAAGCTATTTTATCAAAGATGCAACTAACCCAAAATTTGAACTACAATCCAGCCGCATTAGGGAATATATCTAATACATGAGGTATCTTGCCCTCATTGAAAAATTCCCAGGCATTTGGTCGATGAAAAAATAACTCACCCAATGGATCCAACTCAAATGGAAATATAAGGGCCACATCAAACTATAATAGGAGAAAAGGGTTTCTTCACCATTGCATTTTCTAGTGTTGAAAATTGCATGTGAATCTTTGAGAATGGTCTATTCTTCTTTTACTCTGGAAGGCTTTACCTAAGATTATCGATAGACCATTTTGTACCTGGAAAAAAGGATTTCACAATGACTCTATGAATTAGGATGTACTCCCTTCCCTGAGAATTCATGAATGAAGACACACTCGTAGGAATTGGAAATGGCATAGGTTATTTGTCAAGATCTCTGAGACTACCAAGCAATCAATGTACATCTCCTATGCCTAAATATGTCTTTACATGAGCATCTATGAAACCCTACCTAAATCTATAGATATCTACTACTAGGACGAGTTCTAGAAACAAACTCTCGATTATGAGTGTATTACCTTTAGATGTAGATGATGCCACGAATATGGGCACCTCTATCGAAATTTACCCTTACTAGCCCAAACCAATGCAATTGATTTTTCCCAAATTGAAGAACAATATGGTTTTCAAAACCTGGTAGTTTTTTGTTGAGGCCCTAAACCTCGTCCTCCACCTCCTTCCTCAAACATGAAAACCCATTCTACCAACAATAGTTTTGATCACCTCCCATTTCCACCATGCCTCAACCCTCTGACACCTCTCCTTTGGAACATGATATGCCAGACTCTTATGAACCCATCATCCCTTATGACAATCCACAACCCACCCATAACACACATGTAAACACTACATGCCAAAAACCCCCAACATTCAACTCCAACCCCAACATACACAACAAAGAGATTAAGGACATGGATCTTGATGCCCTTGAACTCCCTAGTCTAACCAATTCTTGGAAATGAAAATATCCAAGCTCCATACTAGAGAATCAAGTCAAAAGTCTTAGTAAATCATTTCTCAAATCTCGACAACAAGCTCAAAAATCCTCCAAGGGACAATACAATTCCAACCTGCTAGGAGTTCAAGACAAGAAAAAGAGAGAAAGAGCAATCGACATATCCTAGAAAAACTAGGAGAAATCCTAGTAAACTAAAGAAGAATAAAAAAAATTTAGAGGTTTATCCCTCCAATTCCACTCCTCCCCAATGAAAATTATATCTTGGAATATGAAAGGCCTCAAATACAATTGAAAGCAAAGCATTTTGAAAGCAATATGGAGAAATGACAACCCAACCTTCCTGTTAATTCAAGAAAAGAAAATGACTAGTGATGACATTCATCAACTAGATAATAAATGGGGACATAACTGCAGTTCTACTACCATAGACATATAGGGCCAATAAGGGGGGTGGGGAAGGTGTGTGTGGGGGGGGGGGGGGCTGTATTTCTATTATATGGAACACCCAGAAGTTACTATTATAAATCTCTTCACCTCCTTCCACATTTTAACCATTCAATTCCAACTATTAGGATCCTCATAAACTTGTTTTTTTTCAAATGTCTATGGTCCTACACTCTATAAATACAAAATCCATTTTTTGCAATCAATGAGGAAAGCCTACCACCTAATCTCCTTGATTCCATGCATCTTGGGATGGGGCTACAATTTAATAAATTATCCTGAGGAGAAGAAGGGAGGAATACACAAGTCAAATGGTGAAGCCATCCTCTTCAAGGGAAAAATGGATGCCCCCCTATAATAGATTTGGATACTACTAATGGACTACACACTTGGAACAATCATTGGGAGAGTGTCAATAAATAGCGTCATGTTTGGACATGTTTCTCATCTCCAAGAACATAACAACTTGAGGTATCTTCATGAAATCCTCCATTCTTACCATATATGTCTTGTATTACTGGCCAATTCAGCTAGAGATGGACATTAAGGCATACCCAAAGAACATGCTCTTTAAATTGGAATGATCCAACATCCAGACTTCGAAAAAAAATCAATAAATGGTGGCACAAAGCAGAAATTGTAGAAGGAAAAACTATGCATAAACTATAACAAAAGCTTAAATATTTATCTAATTGGTCTTCAAATACTTTCATTCCTTCCTTCAAGCACTTCCAATCTACTTATTTTATGTTGGTGCCCTCCTCAATCTTTAGTACAATCTTTTATCTACAACACTCCTTCCTTTGGGTAGAAGAAAAAAAGTGGGCACTGGTTGCATGGGACAGGTTATATAAACCCAAGCTTCGAGTTGGACTAAGTCTAAGAAATATTTCCATCATGGAAAAAGTGTCAGGAGCTAAAATTTGGTGTTGTTGGTTATAGGGTGGACAAGACTTATGGAAGCTCAATTAGAAGAAAAAATACACCAATCAAATATCTCATCAACATATCTTCCATAATTACTTCCAAAAACTACGCTCCTCTATATGGAACATGGCAAATAAATGGATGCATCTAATCCAACAACATTGATTATGGGAGATACGAGACAATGATTTAGCTTTATTTTGGGATGAATCTTAGAAACAACCTCCCAAACTCTAGGATCAGGATGAGCTTAATACGTTGAGCCAATCTATGCAATACAAAGGAAAACATAGAGTAAAGGCCTACTGGAAACTGCAACACAACACCTCCACGTGGAGGCAATGGCTAGCTCTAGAAGAGTGGCATCCTGAACCGATAGAGGCCACATGGACCACAATTTGGAAGAATCTACAAGCATAACGTATCTTGGCATTTACCCAGCAAGATAAACTCCATTGGGGATAGAATTGTGGCGGGATTTTTACCATCAAAGAAACCTAAAATCTAGTGGCCAACATCAAAACCAATTTGATAGCCAACATATGGAGCAATATATGGAAACAAAAACTTTGGTTATTGGTCCAAGGAAAAATTATTACTTGGGACAATATCTAAAAAGGAAAAATGTTAGGGCCCTCGAGATGTACCATATGTTATCTCATTGCAAAAGACATAGAGCACCTCTTTAATGGTTTCCCCAAAACAAAGCATTTATGGTAGGCTCTTTAAAGTATCACGAAGCACTCTAATGGAGTCTCTACAAACATCCCCCAAACAATCAAAAATTGGTGAACTCAAGCATAATTTAGCCCCATCCTCAACCGAATTTACTAAATTCTCCTTCTATTTTTTCTTTGGAGCACTTGGAAAGATCAAAATAGACAAATATTAAACCATTTCTCTCATATCTAAGATTAGACATGCAACCTCATAAGAAGAAATATATAAGAAACAATCACAACCCACACATGGAAACAACAATACTAACAAGCCATGGGAGCACAGGCTCTCATTCTTTAAAATTATAATCTCCACCCAGGCTCCCATTCACCCTTTGTTATCTTCCCCAATTCAACACCCTCTGTTACATCCTAGACTCCCCCCACCCCCCCTCAAAATTTCTAGAAGGATATTTTCGATGGGGCCTTGAAAGGTAACCCAAGCCAGGAAAGATTCAGAGGCATCTTCAGAGACCACCTTAGAGGCTCAACAAAAATAATGTAGCCAAAATGAAAGCTCTTAAAAAAGGTTTAAAATTTTCCATCATACAAGACTACTCTAGACTCCTAGTTGAAGGAGACTCGAAGCTAATAATTGCAATGGTCATCAAAATTATCAATGGTTCTCCCATCTCAAAGGTTTCATAATGTTGGCATCTAGAAAATACAGTATAATCGATAGTCCCTTAGCTCCAACCCATTCTAGTGATCATCCCTTCCCACATTTGACGTACCAAAAATGAAAATGTTGATAAACTAGCCAATTTTGGATGTGTATACATGAACCACCCACTTTCCTTGCCTTGGAATTCTCTCCCTGACTCTCCACTTAAACAAGAATGTTAGGCTATAATGGTTCAATATACACATCCCTCAGAAGGGGTGAGTAAGGTGGAAAAAGTGGGGGCAAAAGTGTGTTGCCACCGCCCCACTAGCCCACGAACCAACAAGATGTGGCAACATGCCCCCCTAAGAACATTCAAGTAATGTATAACATGCCAACTATCGTTATAGGTAACCACCTAATGGGCCTATTCTACATTCATTACCATTTCCAACAACCCATATGAATAGGAAGTTTAGCAGATATACAACGGTATACAATGGGTTACAATATATTTCCCATGCACCGGTCAACCCACTACAATCCTGTGTATCCATCCACATTCAATTGCAGGCCATCAATGACTGCCTCATTAGGATTCTACATGTTGCCTAAGGTTTTTCTCAACAAACACAAAAGTGAATCTCATTATCTTTGGGTGGCCTTGGACCATCAATGGTTGTCTTATTGGGATTCTACATGTTGCCTAGGGTTTTTCTCAGCAAACATAATGGTGAAGCTCATTAGCTCTAGATGGCCTCAAAAATTCCTTTCCTTAACTCTTTCACTAGGTCTCCCCTCATGTTTAATGGGTTGCAATCAATCATGAGTGTCACTCTCCAATTTGGGCTTACTGGATTTTTCCATGGCCTAGCTATGTGGCCAACTTTGTGTCTTGGAAGGAAAGGTAGGCATGCCCATGTTGTTTCCTCTTCCCATACCGAGGAAGGCACCAATATACACAACATTTTGATTCTTTTGGGCTTCAATCCTATGTCAAGTCACGCAAGGTTTCATTGTGATAGTCTGATTGTGTTGGAAGAGTAGCAACGCCCTCCAAGCGAACCCCCTATGGGGACCAACCATTGGTACAAGCCTAGATATGCCTAGTTTTATGGAGTTTGTAGTTTAAACAATAATTTTGTTCTTGTTTTCAATTTCTCTATATATGGCTCTGCTAGCATCTCAACTTAGAACCTAGGAAGCTCAGACAAAGATTCAAGGAGCAGTATAGACCTAGTCACTATTGCTAGCTCTACGGCGTTTACTCTCCATTTGCTAGTAGCCATGCCGAGGAAGTGGGCCAGGGTTCGAAGAAGACAGGCCTACTATCAGGAGTGAGGCTGCTATAGAGCTTATACTTGAGTTGAGAGCTTAGTAGCACGTTATAGGTATTTGACCCCTCAATCAATCCAAGAAGATATAACTTAGGTTGAGCAAGAGGTCTATAGTGAGAGGCGTAATCTCACAGACGTTGAGGTGCTTGTTGAGGTGGCCGATTGGGTTCCCAATGGTTTTCATACTAGGGGTAGGCACAATTAGTACATGTATACAGTGGATATCTATTAGAATCTCAAATTCCTCCTAGGAAGAGTGTTCATAGAGTGCAATGAGCTCAAGAAAGATGTTATTATGTCTCTGAATTAAATTCAATGTTTCCTGATGGACATGGATTGTAGGCTAGCAATAATAGAATGAAAAGTGGGACCTCCTAATCTTGGCTTCTCCCCTGGAAACAAAAAGGAGCCCATACATGTCGAGGCAACATACTCTGAAAAATAGATATGCATATGCAACTACATCTTTAATTTCCATATTCCTTTATGTTCCTCTTGTTTTAGCGCTATGCTAGAGAAATGTCACTATGGTCAACTAGACTATTCAATTATTTTTTATTTTACAGTTAAAAACATTCTTCTTCCTTTTGCAATTTTGGAATTGAAGTTCTGTATATGTTTTGGTTTCCCCACTAGTAGGCCACTTACCATGCTTAGGATGTAAATACATGTTAATAGGGAATACGAATCGTTTTTTTTTAAATTTGGTTCAAAGACACTGAGTGGTCGCTACAACCATGGGAAAATCCAGGTAGATCAACCCGGAGGGATCTACTCACTGGCTAAACTAGCAAGGGCTAAGCCCAACGTCATCAAGGATATTTGACCCTGTTACCGAGGATATTTGGCACCGTGACCTCATGATAGGCGAGGTACTTAGCAATACGAACTCGACCAACTGAGTTGTCCCTTGGGGCTAAGGGAATACAAATCCTTACCTCACAAAAAAAAACTTATTTCCCCTTTTTATTCCACATACTCTCAGCCAACATGAACTTTTATTCATTAATAATTTTTATGTTTGTGTGTTTCAACCCATATTTTCCTTCAAGTTATTGTAAATACACATTATGCATTATGTAATTTGCACATGCATTCCCCTAATGTACAAATTACACCATTCTTATACTTATTCATTTTCCCTTGAGTGTGGGTTTTCGAATGACTTTTGTTTACTTTTAATCCCATGACTTCATCTAGCATGAAACCCTCAAATATTTCCATACTTATCAATTTCACTCATATGCAGGTTGAGAGCATTCCATAATACCTGGCACTCCTACATGAATCACTCTCACTCTCGAATGATCCCACACTTTGTTGTTTTATCCTCTAGTTTATTTCACATTTGAATGTGAGAGCCATTCCTTAGTAGCATCTCATTCTTATTTCCCGCAACTTACATCCAATGCCCCTTATTCATTAATATTTTTCTCCTTTGGAAGAAAATTAAAGACTAATGGCAACACATTCCTTAGCAAGTTGAATTTCTTTCTATTGTTAAATCAGGTGCACTTCTCATTAAGGTTTTGCTATCTTTCTGAATCAATGCAATACTTGTTACTTATTAACTACTTCCTTTACATGAATCCACATGATAAGAATTAATAATATACTCAATACATCAAGCTATCAAATTAGCCACTTGTTGATTTATTCATTTGTCTAGCTAGGTTGATAAGTATTAAACAAAAATTCCAAATAGAGTATGAGAAGCCTTTTGTGAAAACACCCTCAATACACATGGGAAACATGATAACAACTTTTGGTGTTTAGTGGCTTAAAAATGGTATTCAAATTATAATTTAGATTAAAGGAACAACAACAAAGCCCAGATTTTAGGGATTTTTCATCATGGGTGCACGCATGAAGTCTTATACTTTTCTAAATTGGCTTCATGGTGCATTGATAAATTAAATGCTAGGAAAGGCATATACGACTTACTAACTCTTCCAAGGATCATATTTCTCTAACCCATGGCGTTTTCAATAAAATTCTTTAGTTTCTAGAATCCAATCGAGTATTCAATGTAGCAAAAGTTGATGCCTTCCTAATGAACAATAGTGGAGGAAATAATCTTCTAAAAAAGTTCCCTCAAAACCCAACTAGTTAATGCCAACAAGATTGAGGTATGTGTATTATCCAACCCATATAGAGAATTTGCGTGGTTTTTCACCCAGATTCTTGGTCAAGAATCAACACAATTTGTTCCTCAATATTTTCTATATGTTTTACATTATTGTGTGCATGAGGGGGTCATATTTGACTAGACACCTACAGTTTCAGCCAAAAAACCCTATCAATTAATAAATTTCAATTAGTAAAAAAAGTTATACATGTGTTCATACCTGGTATACGTCATCATTTATTGAAATGTCATTGAAGGTCTCTCGAGGTTGCAACATTCCAATCTTGATTTCAACCCTATTTAGTTCTATAATTCATCCCTCTTGAGACATAAGGTCTAGTTCTATTTTTATTTTATGTCGAATTGTTTTCTATCTAAATGTAGAACAATGTTTATTGGTTAATTTGCTAGAAGATGCTCTCGTGAAGCTCTAACCCTTTTAGAAGGAAAAGGAATTTTTTAGACAAGATAAGAATTTTCATATATTTGGTTGTTTGTCTTTGAAGGGAAGCCCTTGGTGCTCCCAATCTATGTTTGCGACATTTTTTTATAGTAGAATTATGTTGACAATACAGGTCTTGGGCTCTCCTTTTCAATGAAAAAAAAAAGAAATTTATACTTTTCCCCATTTCACTAGGAATTTCAAGGTTAAGAATATTTTTGGAATCGACCAACATGTTATTTATCTTAGCGCATTTAATATAAATGAGTTGGAAAAATTTAAAGGATTTGATCCTCGGTATATTTTATCTTCTGACCTTAATTCCATTGGATATGGTATCGTGTTTTAGGCAAAGCAAGTTGAAGGTGCTAGAGACAATCAATTTTTTTGCAATACTCTGAGGACTATTTATGAAGATCCAAGTGCTTTGTACAACACTAATCTGCCTCACATGCAACATGAACAACTAGTTGCAAGGGCCAACCCTACTCCCTAACACTCATTAAAGAGAACCTCCACTTCAAAGAGTCAATCTAAGCAAGAGAAATCAAGAAGAAGATTGGTAATACTACTGGAGAAGGTGGTAAATGGAATCAGCCAAAGTTCAACCTTGAAAGGTCCCATCATGTTGGTGTCAGTTCCATAAGGAAGAAAAGCAACACCCACATCACACCCAACTATGTATTTATCAAAGTTATGGAAATTAGTGATATAGAAGAAACACTAGAGGAACTAGATTGAGCTAAAAGGAAAGTCGAAGAAAAAATCAATCTATGGTTGAAGAATAACTAGCTCAACAAGAGCCAGTCAATTTTGAAATTAACTTAGTGATACTGCATCATGCGACCTAAAATAAGAATTTGAAAAAAATACACTTTGAAAAAATAAATGTAAAAAATGATAAGGTTATAGGTAAAATAAATTCTAAAATTGATGTTGAAGGAATAAATCCCTTGAAATTATTTGATTCTCATCTAGTGAATAGAAATGTGTTTGTCTACCAATTTCAAAACAAGAAGCGAGAAATATAACATGCACTAATCTACCTCACATGCAACATGAACAACCAGTTGTAAGGGCCAACCCTACTCCCTAACACTCATTAAACAAAACCTCCACTTTAAAGAGTCAATATAAGCAAGAGAAATCAAGAAGAAGATCAATAATACACCCGGAGAAGGTGGTAATGGGAATCAACCAAGGTTCAACCTTGAAAGGTCCCATGTTGATGTAGTCAGTTTTGAAAGGAAGAAAATCAACACCCACATCACACCCAAAGATGTAATTATCTGAGTTATGGAAAGTGGTGATGTTGAAGAAAAACTAGAGGAACTAGATTGGGGAACTAGCTCAACAAGAGCTAGTCAATTTTGAAATTGACTTAGTGAAACTGCATCATTTGAAAAAAAATATAGTTGGAAAAATAAATGTAAAAAATGATAAGATTATAGGTAAAGTAAATTATAAAATTGATCTTAAAGGAATAAATCCCTTGAAATTATTTGAATTTCATCAAGTGGCTAGAAATGTGTTGGTCTACTCAATCAGAACAAGAAGTAGAAAATATAACATTAAAACAAAGCGTAAAAGAGTTGGAAATGGCTTTATTACCAAATCCATTGCTTGTTGAACCAACCTCCACTATTAAGTCAATTTTATCTTTGGAGGACATGCTAGAGAGTAGCTCAAGGATTAAAGCAACATTGAGTTTACTCATCAAAATTGTCAAAATTCGGCAATACGTTGTTTACAATACGAATAAAAGAATTGAGGCAATCTTCGTAGTGTGAGAGGTGGCTACTACTTTGACCAACTTATCTTTGAGAATTGACACCGTCATTGACCGCATGCAAAAATATGTAGAGAATGGTACAATCTTTTATAAAAAAAACATTAACTATATTTATCATTAAAGTGTTAGATATGAATGAAGAACAAAGGAAATGTGAAAATCTTCCTTGCAAGAAAGAACCAAACAATTAAAAGCTTGCTAAAAGGAAAGAATTAAAAAACTTTGTGAATTAATTGCCAAGTGTGGTAATATCAAAACAAGGTGAAGTGACTTGTTCTTTAAGTTGATTGAAGTTGCGAAAGAATTGAAGGGACCGAGTCTTATCATGGACACAATGCTATTAAATAGAGAGCAAATGCAGAAATATGTTGATGTATTAAGGGTCACTTGAAAAATAACTTTAACCAACATGTTGATTTCCCCAAGGAACAAATTGAGAAATGGCTAATTCATTTTATTAGTAAGAATGAAGACCAATATAAAATAAAACACCAAATTGACTCTAATTTGAAAGATATTGAAAATAAGTTGTTCCAAATATAAATGAAACAAAAAGTTACCATAACACCCTTACCAGACTTTGTTGAACAATAACTCAAAGATACTTTGGAGAAGATAATTACTTTGAGATAACTAATCGACAGCTCCAACAATTACACTATTACACTTTTAGCATACATCCAACATTGAAAAAAAAAAGGAGACTCAACACTAAAATGGTCCTCTTTTTCCAACACTATAAACTCTCTTGTTTTGATTTTTTCATCCTCCTGCTCATTCAAAAACCATATTACCTTTTTCACTGGAGTTTTCCAAGAATTAAGGTCGATTTGTTATTGCTGTTCTTTTTCTCTTATATGGTTCACGAGATCCCAATCCATGTCCTTAAATGGACGAATGTCTTTACATTTCTCATATGTTACAGACTTTATTAAGAAAAGGTATATTTTTAAGGTTTCTCAGAGAACTATTTAAGAGTTCATTTTTAGAATGATCTTTGAGTTTTAAGCTTATGATTGCAATTAACTTTAGGTTTTAAGAAGATTGCAAAAGTATAACTCTTTCTAAACCACTGAGATTTAACTCAGTGAGATTGAATGAAAATTTCTTTAAAATTCCTTGAACCATTCCATGATTTCTTTTTTCGGTCCCAATGCTTTGACTCTTTACTTATATTTAGGTTGGAAATGCCATGAAAATTTATGAATTCTAAGTTTTATTTGATGTTTATGTTCATATGTTCTCTGAGAATTTGAGGTCTAATCCTGTTTGCTCTCTCCTCTTTTTATGAAACTCTGCTTAAATGCAGTCAACTAAATATCATGCTAGAATGATACAACTGTTTCCTTGATATATGCGAAAAGCTGGAAGAAAATTGCTTTCCCATGTTCTTGGGTACATGATATTGTTTCTTCTAATGTATTTCTGTGAAACATTGAGGGATCCTCTAAGGCCACACATTGTTCAGCAAGAAGTTGAGAGGACTGCAACACCCACCTCAGAAACGACCAACTTCCAGAGTTAGATTCATAGATAGATTATAAGAGAAAATGAAGGTTTAAGAGATTAATCTAAATGACAAAATAAATATTTAATGAATGTCTAGTCTCTATCCTTGCCATCAGGAATCATGTAGGGGAACCGTCTTTCCCCTATCGGAGTGTCTAAATATGCATTTTGAAAAGAAATGCCCAATCCTCAAATCGAACTTATACTTATTTCAATTGGATATTTGGTTGCCAAAACTTGGAAGAGAAGAGACTTGTTTGTTTTTTTCAGCTTTTAGGTGGTTTCGGTAATATTTTTGGGTATTTCATGTTTTTTTCAAAAAAATCATAGAATTTTGAAAAATCAAACTTAAATTTTTTTTTTCTCTTAAGATTTAATAAATCGCATTGATTTTAACAAACGATAACCATCATTTTCTTTTCATAAAATGTTAAATGTGATTAAGTTTTTTTTCCTTTTTTCTATATCTTTGCAGAAGACAATTTACTATTAATGGGCTGTTGAATGCAATTTATCTTTTTGAATGTACTTTGAATGCAATTTATCTTTTTAAATGTACTTTTCGGTGATTTATCAAGTAATTAATTGTACAAAGATAATTTCTGTACCTTCTTTTCATATAAATTACATAATATATTTCACAATCTGTCAATCTGACAGGGAAATAAAAGTTCGAGTTAGGAAATATATTCAATATTTCTAATATCTAAATGATTCTTGGTGTCGTGAGTGTTCGTGTGAACCAAATATTGTATTAAAAATCATCAAATATGGGTATAATGATATCATCCCAACAACTTCACCAATCTCTCCCATTTTAGTTTATTTAGGAGGTAAAGACAAGAAAAGGAATTTATGGGTACAATGATATCATCTAAGCAACTTCACCAATCTCTCCCATTTTAGTTTATTTAGAAGGGAAAGACAAGAAAAGGAATGAGTTTCTCTGTATTCAACTCCAAAACATGGGCACTACTGGCAGCGTTTTGATCAGAGGGAATAGCAAGGCATAAAATAGAGGAAGTACTGATGTAGTATAAATATAAATGATGAAAGATTCCCAAAATGCAAGTTTATAAAAAATGTAGATGCAACTGCTTCTTTATTTGACAAATAACAAGATGCAATCAATGGTGTACTTCGGAAGAGTCCGTTCGTTACTAGTTCTCAGCTTGCCATATCTCTCTTATGTACACAATCATATGAAAAATAATAAAAACTGCACTAAATCTTATAGAATAAGAATCAAAGATAGAAGAAGAAGGTTCAGAACTTGGGAAGCTTTTGGCAATTTGAGTCTGAGTGAGCCCAGCCGATCTGGTTTTTCTCATTGTCATAAACAACAAGGTACCCTTGCAAAGATATATCTGCAAAATGCAACACACTTTTGTTATTTTATCTTAATACCATCACCAACATGTTGATTATGAGCATGCCTCAACTGCTCTAGATACAAGCCCACCCAATGCCATTCATGGCAAATGCCATGCTTATAGAAAAATCAGCCTGACAAACACATAAATAAAAAGCAACAAAACAATATGCTGTTCCATTACCTCCAAGAACATTCGTGTCCAAATGACCCACTTCAGAACCATTCAAGATTCCCAAGCAAACGTTACCTTTTCCCTGTGCATTGAAATTCATTCAGCAGTAATATTTTTTTATCATAGCAATGATCAATCATTAAGCTTAATCAATAAATAGCTCTGCAATAATATTTTCATTGGCAGACTCATATCATATCCTTGAATGCTATCTTATGTTAAAATCTCATCTGGTGGTAAAAGACAGTTCTCATAGAGTATGTCAAAGCTTATGCATGCTTACATTGATGACCAAATAACCTCCTGGAAAAATTTCCATCTGTTTTGCTCCGACACTTCCAAATTTGAGTGTTAACAACTTAAAGTATGGTGCCGCCTCTGCAACAGAGCTGATACATTTCACAAAACCCAGGAAGCATTCAGGATACTATTATCTTGCCAATCGCTATAGTTTTTATAATTTGTACTCTAAATAAGGCTAAGATTAAAATGTTGAAACCGAACATGCACTTGACTTTCTGGTCATAGATTTTATAATGTGTACTTCAATTAGGCCTGAGATTGAATTGCTGAAGTTGAACTTGCACTTGATTTCAAAAACTAACCAAAGCCGTTTACCTGAACCTATTTTTCCCGCGCCAACAGAGTGGTAGGAATTTGTCTGATGAATCTTGCATCAACTGTTTCCTATGTAGGTTTTCTTTAACCTGTCAACAGTGCATAATTAGAAAGAGACAAAGTCCTTATAGTAGAAGGGAAGGGTAATTTGTGATACTTACAGCTGAGAGGAAAGCACCATAAGCTTGACTTGTGAAGTATGTGTAGGAGCTACCACTATCAAATATTATTCTTCCTAGTTTTTTTCCATCTCCATCTTTGTCAAGGGGTTTGTTCCCAAACATCATCTGTGCAGTCCCCACATCATAGTGTTTCCTGTAAAACAAGAGAACAGTATGCTAGTAGAAGTTCATAGATTATTTTAAATAACAAATTAAAACAAGAAAGTTTATTTATATGGGATTTCAAGTTAATTCTTAAAGCAGAAGACATGGGAGTTGTTTCTAACTATAGGCCTATGATGCAAGTGTCCCTATGAATTATTGGCCAAGTCTAAAATGCAAGATGCTACTGTAAATAAATAGCAAACTGGCTTTACGAGGGGAAAATACTTGTCAGAGAATATAGTTAATTTGGAGGAACGTGAACTTTCAAAGAGAAAAAGGATAATGGTTTTGGTGCTTTATTTCAGGGTACAGAAACCAGAATTACAGGAGTTAACCGCAGATGTGTCTGAGCAAGTTGAAAACTCTAGAAGACCGTTTGTCTGTAAAATCGAACACAAAATGAAGATGAAGAACAGCATAGTGAATATTCTGAAGCCTAAAATGACCATGGTGTGGATCCGAGGAATCTTGTCCCATCCATATATTCAAGTCTGTAGATGAAAAACCTTATCTAGATTCTCCATCGTTCTTGTACTGAAGCATGCGGAAGGAGCGAAAACGGGAGCTCATACAATTTACACAATTTTTGGGTCAATTAAATAATCAGCGCAAATGAATTCAAAACTAGAAGGCTCTGATGAACCAGAGTATTCAAGAATCAAGATTAGCAGCTCAGTGAGACCAAGAAGCGAATCTAAACTATGTTCCTTGAGGCAGAAATTAAACTTGAAATCTGGTATGTGATGAACTAGGATTTGGTGCCTATTACTTACTACTTAGGA